>JASANX010001053.1:99657-126346 GCA_030849745.1 Trypanosoma scelopori
ATCTTGTTTACCTCTTGCAATCCCCCCGCTTTCTTTGAGCACCACCACCACCACCACCACGGTGACGGTGGTGAAATGCGAAAGGGATGTTTCTACATTATCTGCTTGTGTGTCTCATTATATTTTGGTCCCTCTTTCACATGCACCTCATTGCTTTTTTTTTTTTTTTTTTTTTGGGTGGGGGGAGGTGTTGTTGTTATTATTGTTTTTCTTCCTTTTTTTCTTTTTCTTTTTTGTCTCGTACACCTGAATTCAAGAAGAAAAGAGGCGGTGAGAGGCTCATCTTTTTCATGTCTTCGTGTCATCTTATTCTTCTTTCGATTGCCGCTTCTCTGTCATGGTTGGGCGGCACGACGGCCGTTGCCCCTGCGATCAATTGTGACCCGGTCGAGGGGTATTACCTCCCGAATGGCGAGGACTACAGAGGACACTTGAGCATCACGGAAACTGGTATTCCGTGCCAAAATTGGAGCGAACAACATCCGCACCTTCACGACACCGTCGTGCCGGACCCCTTGACAGGTGTGGGAAACCACGCCTACTGCCGTAACCCAAATGGTCTCGGCCGACCAGGTTGCTTCACGAGAGATCCGTTCGTTCGTTACCAGTTCTGTAACGTTGGGCGTCCGTGCGACTTCACACCACCAAAGCCGGTGCTGATGTTTGAACCACAGTCCGGCACGCAGCTGCGTATGGGCCAATTCATCACTATCACATGCTTTCCAAGTCCTTGCCGTGTGTATTACACACTGGACGGCAGAGAAGCCAATGCCAGATCGGGCAAAGTATATTCACGACCTTTTACGCTCGAAGAAAATACAACGGTCAAGGCGATGGCATCCCTTCCCTCAGGCAATTCACTCTGGGGACAGGCAGTCTATTCTGTATCACCTCCTTTGACCGGAACGGACGTGTATTTCACCCCACCACCAACCCAAACGTATCACGCCCCTGTCTTGGTCGTCTTGAAGGGTTTTGCGGAAAACGACACGTTGCTTATCTTTATGAATGAGGAATTGCACGGGTTTCCCTACGGAGGACCGTTTTGGTTGAACGAGAGCACAAATTTGACGGCAGTCGTGAACGAAAAGGTAACTGTCCGTGTTGGGTACACAATTGTTGCAACAGAAACACCAGTGGACGTGTATCCTCCTTCGGGAAGGTACATTGGCGGCGTCTCGTGCCTCGTTCCACATTCCGACCTCCGTGCCAGCTATGCAATTTCAATAAATGAGTCTGAATGGCAGTCGCTTGATGAACCTCTCTTTGTTCTAGAAAAGGTCGGGGTGAGTAGGCTGGTCATGCGGGTTACGCACCTTGGCGGTGTGCAGTCGATTCTGCGGCGCCTGTACGAGGTCGTGGAAGCCATCCCGCCCATATTGTTTCCACCTGCAGCCCCAGAAGTCGTCTACACCCATCCCATCAGAGTGACATGTGCGGATCCGGTTGGACAGGTATTAGCGTTTTCAGTAAATGACAATGAGGAGCCGCTCTTTTCAATCTACCTTGACACAATAGGCCGCTACACCATAAACTGCACCTACACAGATACCCTCCACCGGACGAGAAGGACGAGCGTCGTGTACGAGCTTCAGTCAGCCCCCCTGGAGATGCCGTTGTTGACGCCAAAATGCGATCGCAGTTTCCCCTTGACGCCTCTACAACTGGATGCAATCATTATTCCTCCAGCAGACGCGCAAGATGAGGATGGTGATGATAATGGGGATTTCTCAAGGTTTACACTAAATGCCACTGCAGTGAATGCGATGATAGAGCCTCTCCCGGGTGGAAACTCCTTTGTCCTTGTAGCGCAAAATGCACCTGTAAACGTGACAGTGACGCTGAAAACGCATTCTTCCCATCCTCTCGAGGCTGACAGCTTGTCCTGCGTCTGCACGTACGAGATATTGCCTCTCGGCTCCTCAACGACACCGTCTTTTGTGGGACGGCCTACATGCACCAATGTCGAAGAGTGCATTAATCCCCTGCTGAGGCAACTTGCCTTGTGTCTCTCCTTTCATACCACCGAACTGATTCATGAGACCATGATTGGAGCGTTTTTGGTGCTCAAGTTGGTGCGTCTACCGGCTTCCCTTCAGGCAGAGTACTACGCGCGCGCTGGGGATTGCCTGCTTCGTATGTCATCTTTGCGTGACCTTCGAAACGAAACAAGCGGGTCGATACAGCTGGCACGGTGGTGGCAGGCGGAGAGAAATCCGCTGACGTCCGATTTTGTGACGGGCGTAGAACTCACGCTTGTGGTGGAGGGCTGGGGGCTGGAGTCTGGAGCATTCCACCTCGTGCGGCATGAGTTCTCCTGCGACGATATTGGCGTGCCCCCTACTGGAAGGAACGTCTCGGGATCATCATCTTCTTCCATCATGAGACTGACATTTGTAGTCGATGTTCCGTGGAGCTACAAGTTATGTGCCACGCTTAATGACGCGCTCTACGCAGTGCCGTCGGATGATCTCCTTGTTGTGAAACCGGGGCCACTACCACTTCTGCTTTCCACGCCATGCGGTGGAAGCGGTGCCGGACAATCTGAGGAGTATACTGCATTGGAAGCCGATGTGTCACCGAGAAGTATGTATTCGCGTCTTTTTTTTTCTATCAATGCGGGCATGTGGCACCAAACAGCGGCTAATTCCAAGCCACAGATCGCTTGGCCGACAGCGGCTAAAACGTCTTCGGTGTTGGCGCTTGCAGCCGATCATCGCAGCGGTGCCTCTACAACTTGTGTCTTCTACATATCGCAAAGGAGTGTTCCGGGCGGATTAAAATACCACTGGCGGACTGTGGTTTCTGTGCAAGGTGGCGGAAGCAGCAATGTTCTGCTTGCTGTGAATGGAACACTTCTCTCTGAAAACAGTCGCGTAGAGTTCTACGCCTACGCTCCGCGGCGAAAGCAGACGAGCGCGTCCCGCCTCACCCAACGAATGGTATCATCATCATCATCATCATTGACTTCACCATCCTTGACGCGAGCAGCTGATCATACCCCAGGAAATTCGGCGAACACACCCATCTTTGCGTCATTGGGGACTGCGAAGAAGTCTTTCGCCGTTGCTGATTGCACCTTTCCGCTGACTGGAGGTGCCGATGAGGCTGCGCTTTCCGTTGTGGTGGTGATTGACGAGGTCTCGTTTAATGCGGAGCCCCTGACGGTTGCCCTGTCACCTCTGGCTATTGCGATGCACTCTTGCAACAACTGCACAAGTGGCCAATGTTTTCAAGATGTATGCGTGTGCATTGGTGAGACGAACCGTACCGCACACATCTGCAAGGAAAGTACCTCGCCGTCCACACATGTTACGTCTGGCTCTACTCGTCTGCTATTCCTGATTATGTACCTAATTCTCCTGGGGGTCGTGACTGTGCTCTTGGGTGTGGCTATCACACGCGGTACGGCAAGAAGGGCCAGAGAGAGTGAAAGCGGCGCTGTAGTAGAGACGCTCTGAGACCGTTCATTGGCCATCAGGAAGCGTGGTGTTATATTTTCGGTTTCGGTGCGCATGTGTGTGTGCTTCTCGCCACCACTCAACGTGCTCGAATTACCATAACTGATCAGAGGGCTTCTAAGTAAAAGAAGAAAAAGGAAAGGGGATATCATTTTTTTTTTTTGGGGGTGGGGGGGGGGGGGGGGGTTTCTCCTCCTCGTGTCTTTGCGATGTGCATCGATACCTCCTCCGCACATCAGCCACACACACACACCATCGCAAATCACACGCGCACACATATTTCCACCAAGTGACTCAGTGGAAGAGATTTCCGTCCCCGCTCGTGAGGGTTCCGCTGTGGAAAGTTCGGGGTGTTATTCCCGCACTGCCGTCGCAGCCCCACCAACTTCTCCGTGAAGCACAGCTTCCTCACGTCTCCGCTGCCCACGCCGTGTCGTTGGCGAGAGAAGTGCTTGCAGATCTGGGGCAGTTTAACGGGTGCAGACTGCCTTCCTCGAACTGGGTGTGCGCCGGCTTGTTCTCGCGATGTCCGGCCTGAAGTCGCGTCGTGCCATGCGCTGCCTCGTGAGTCCGTGCTTGCTGTGGCGCCTTGCCCATTGCCCTCCGTGGAATCTGCGGCAGCGCGCCGTCAGCGAGTATATGCTGAGGAAACTCGCCTGACACACTGCGCATTGCACCGTGGAGGACTGCTCCTTCGCGGAAGGTGGACTCGCTCAGCAGCAGAAAGTAATGTTCTCATTGCACAATTTCTTGCTTGATGCCAACTGTTTGGCCTGCGTGAGCCCCGCAACGTTCCAATGCAGACCCCTCAAAGAAGGGCCGGGATTCTCTTCCACACCACCACCACCACAACTCAGCAGTAATAATGGTGCGGAGATGATACTGCTACCGTGTCATTGTCGTAAGCCGTCCGCCGCAACGCCATCCAGAAAAAGAGCGTTGCTGGCTCTTAGTCCTCCATGCAAGCGCGATGTACTGGAGCCTTGCACTAGAATGAGGTGGCCGGTGTTGCCGGGGGGGGGGGGGGGGGAGGGGGTGCAAGAAGAGTAATGACATTTGCACTTGTAAGTGCTTAAAAAAAAAAGACAGGAAAAAAAAGGGGTATTTGCAGTTGCTTGATTATTGCGCTATTATTGTTGCTACTTCTACCTTTTCTGCTCCTGCTCTGACTCTGACAGCGGAATCATCTAGTGATGGCAGTGCTTCTGTCGAAATCAGGCATCGTTCTCCTCGCAGTGATTTTCACTGTCTGCATTTACCACGTGTGGCTGGTCCCCCCACTCATTGTGTCTGATGCCTTTGCGAGTACCGAGGACCCATGGGCAGGTGGTGCATATGCTGTAGAAGGACGCCGTCAAGGCAATCGCAACCCATCTGATCCATTCGTTACTGGGGATGGTTTTCGCTCGACCTGCCGCCTCGTGTTCGATGACGTCCTAAAGTTAGAGGAGGAAGAATTCTTCCTGCGTGAGCTGCTGCGTGTTGCGAGTGGCATGCGAGCAGATGAACAGCTGCAGCAGGAAGCGTTAAATGTACCTGTGGTGACCGTCTTTGTGCAGACACACCTCATGAACAGGTTCATTGAATGCTGCTTGAAGCACATTACTCGTGTTGACATCGATTGGCAGCTGCTTCTCGTATCACACAACAGTGACGCGTCCGCCCCGTTTAATATGAAAAATATTCGAAACAAGGGGGAGAATCACTCGTATGAGCATCAACTAGAGTGGGTGCTGGACAACCCACGGGTGAAGGCATGGTATGCCACTAATACAGCGATTCTGCACCCAAAGCTGTGGCCCATTCCGATCGGCATTGAGAACCGCTACGTGAGTTACGGGAGACACGTTGACGTCTACCGTGAGGAGTTCCTCCGTGTGCATACAACGTCCGCGTCTACGCGAAGGAGTGACAAGAAGTTGCTGCTCATTGCCTTTGGTCTCTCAAGCTATCCCCAATACCGGTCAAAGGTTCGACGTATTGTTGAAAAGGCGTTCGCGGCGAACGCAGAAGATGTCACAATCAACCACCATTTGCCCCGACAAGGAAAAATAACGGCGTCTATCGTGCGCTCATATCTGCATAAACTGAGCCTTCACCATTTTGTTTTGGCTCCGCGCGGGAATGGCATGGACACGCACAGGCTGTGGGAGGCACTCTACATGGGGTGCGTTCCCATTGTGCAGCGTTCTACAATGGACGCTCGTCTGCTCTCAAAGCTCCCTGTTCTACTTGTCGATAGCTTCGCTGATGTAACACCAGAGCTACTTTCATTGCCCCGGGTGGCGAAACTGAAGGATTTGGTGAGAGTGGCGGTTACTTCCGACGGCCTTCTCAGCATGGCATACTGGCGGAGGGTCATTGCCAATGAACAAAATATGCACTGAATTCGGTGTACGTTTTAAAGATGATGCGTTAGTGATTTTCGTTCTTTTGTTTGTTTTACACCTTTTGGAAGTGTCTATGGATTGACTGTAGCGTTCTCTTGCTGCTGCTGCTGTTGTTGTTTTGTTCTTTTTTTTTTTTTTTTTTTCTGAGAGCTTGCGACAATGAATGGCGTCACCTGACTGATCTTATTTATCTGAATTTAATCGCTTCATTATGTAAATAAATGAACTCTCAAGGTGTACGTTTCTGAAACTCCCCAACCGCCTCCTTGACTTTGGGGCAAAGGAAGGCAGTTACTACTACTTATCAATGTTATGGAAGGTAGGACCTTGTGGGTGGTGTCCTATTATTGCATTCATTACCCCGCACAATTTCCTGTCCTCCACGGCGGAAAGATGTAGTGAGCCAAAAACAAAAAAATGTGAAGAAGCAGTTTGAGTGGGTAATTGTGGGAGCGAAAGTGGGGTGGGGTTCTCCGTCTCGGTTGCATACGACCCCTTGCTTGGTCTTCACATTAAACCACCCATGGTGGAACATTTTGCGTTGGGATAATTTGCCTTCTCCCCACCCCTCCCTTTCATTTGCTTCTCACTCGTGTGTAGCGCTTGGGCGAAGGTAGAGATGCCACCTTGCCTTATCCCTGCATCCCACCTGGACTGCTGCTTGCTGCTCCGGTTGTATCATCCGCGGCTGTCTTGCCTTGTTCTCTTCCTTCTGTCGCTGAGTTGGTTAATCGTACAGGAATTCAATGCGAGCTCAGAGGGCATGCTGCCATCAGCGTTCATTCCGGTGAATTCGGGTTACGGTTCTCATCTCATCAATCTCGAAGAGTGTGCCGCGCGGTATCTCGAGGCTAATTATGAGCGGTCGCTTCGGGAGACAACCGCAGAGGAGCGGAGGGCGGCGCACTTGCGCCATGTCGGCATCGACCACGTCTACATCATCCACCACACCCCGCTGAAGTATCGGGGTGGAAATCTCTCCGTGATGCTGCAGCTGCACAATGTGACGGGAGAGTGGGTCAAGGGATTTGACAAGAAGGTGCTCAACCTGAGTACTGATCGCTGCTTTCACTATTACGATCCGCGAAGATACACTGGTGCCAAGGCCACTCGCTATGCCACGGTAGGGGTGCTCCCCAGGCCAATGGGGGCCGCGCAGCGCAGTGTGGCGGCGAAGCACCTCAGCGCTCTTTATGATGCCTATCGACACAATTACACGACAGTGCTTGTTCTCGAGGACGATGTACTGCTTCGCGTTGGATTTGTTATGCGGCTCGCTGAGGTGATGCGCGAGACGCCTCCTGGATTTGAGGCGATCTTTCTTGGTGGTTGTATGGGAATACATGCATGGCGGAAGAAGTTTCGGGCAGTCCGCATCACAAAGCACATTTACCGTAAGCAGGGATCGCGTTGCACTCACGCCGTCGTTTTGTCTCAAACGGGTGTGCGGAAACTGCTTCGCTCGCTTCCAATCACAGAACCCATTGACGTGCAGATGAATCTCGCAATGCAGGAGGAGAACATGACGGTATATTGGGTGGAGCCATGGTTGGCGGTGCAGGGGAGGTTTGGCGAGGACACCTGTGTGACAAAGACAGATATCCCCAATGCCAGATCTTGCCGCTTTTCAACGCTTCGGCGGTACACCCGTTCATTTGACGTGCGCTACATCAACGAGGAGGAGGTGTTGAAACGGTGGGATAAGGTCTAGGCGTTTTGGCACCGTCCATTGGGCGTACCCTCCCCTCTTCCCTCTTTCCACCTTCTATTCTCGCTTTCTGTGCTTAACATTCCTTTATATATATATATATATATATATATATATATATATATATATGTGTGTAATGTTGTTTCGTTTGGTCATCTGGTGAATGACAATTTGCTTTTTTTTTTTTTTTTGTGTGTGTGTGTGTGTGTTTCTGTGTGTGTGTGTTTTTGAGTTTTTGAGGCCCGAGAGCAAAACATCTGTCAAGAGATGCGCACCAATGGATGACATCATTCTCCAAGTGCACTCTTTTTTTCTTTTCTTTTTTTTTTTCTACGCATTCGCTCGTTGTTGGAGAAGAGGGGAGGGCGAAGCCGTGCGGCATTTTTAACTTGAGGGTTTTGTTTTCCGGTCTCCTCACGGCCCGATTCCGCCGCGTGACTCCGGGATCCGGAGATGCGAAGGACCCTTTCGCACGACTGAAACAATAAATTTCTTTTCTTGCATGCTCCCATGAAATATTTCCCCCACATTCCTTTATTGGTCTGGTGGAATATCTCGGGTTCTATTGTAGATGCAACTCGGCTGCATTGCGCCAGTGCACCGTCATGGTCTCCCCCTTTTTGGACGGGGCGGGGGTCACCTCCCTGGCTGAATTGTCTCTCTTCCATCTGGGCACGTTGCTACATGACAGACGCGGCAAAAAGGAAAATAATAAAAGGCGTCGGAATTGGGGCACAACCCTCTCCGCTCTTGTGCGAACGATCCTCCTCCGTTTTGTGGGAGTTGGTCACAGATTCCCTTCTGTTATTTTCCTTTTGCCATTGGTGCACTGCGCTTGGTACTGTGACGCCGGTGTCATTCTTGTTATTACTCCCCCCCATTCTCAACATGCACGCAGAGCAGGGAGAGAAGCACAAGAAAAAAAAAAAAGGGAAGGAGAGGAGGAGCAGTGTGGAAGCTAAAAGAACAAAGAAAAAAAACATGTTTGTTCGTGGTATGCCTCGGCTGAACTCCGTTCACAACCGCCGCCGCTGGGAGCAGCGTGTCGCTTCAGTGCTCTCGAGCCAAGAGAAGGAAAAGGTGGATGTCGTGGCGCAGCGCTTCAAACGCATCTACAAGGAACGCCGCTACACGCCAGTAGATGAGGCGTTCCCGCTGCGTGATACGGCGCGGTGGGTGGGGCTCCCAGAGCTCACCACTTCTTCACCGTCTGTTGCTCCTGCTGCGGCAGCAGAAACGGCGCCCCACGGCGTGCGGCAACCCCTCAACGCGCACACGATTCGTGTGGCTCTCCTCGGACCCCAAAATTCTGGCAAGACTTCCCTTCTAAACGCGCTTTCGCTTAGTCACATTGGGGCGGTGAGTAACCGCAGTGGCAGCACAAGGGACTGGATAACGGGTGTGGCAACAGTGCACAACACACAGTTGGTGGTACTCGACACTCCGGGTATTGTCATTAGCAGCGGTGAAAAGGACCGCCGACGACACGCTGCACCATCGGCACGCGCCTGGGATGCCCTGATGGTGACAGATCTCGTGCTGCTCACGATTCCTGCTGGTCTTGGTTTTGTTGAGCCCGAACAGAAGACGGTCGCGCGCGAGGTGGTGCACCGTGCCTCGCTGCGCAAGATGCCGGTTGTGCTGGTCATCACCATGATGGACAAGGTGCAGACACCCAGGCAACGAGAGTTATACATTGCAATGCGCACAGACTTTGAATCCATGTGTCTACCTGTTGCAGCTGCCAACGAGACGAGCGTAAAGGGAGGCACTGGTCTTGTAGAGCTGAAGGATTTTCTCTCCAGGTATGCCACACCCGGTGACTGGAAGTACTTTCGCAACGAGGCAACTGACGCTACCCCTGTTGACCGCGTTTCAGAGCTCCTTCGACAGTGTTTTTTTGAAGTGTTGCCACATGAGCTGCCCCACCAGATGCGCCACCGCATCATTGGATGGACGAGGAAAGATTCTGGCACAACAGAAGTGATAACGGAGGTTTTCTTTGACAGGCCCGCCTACATGTTCACTTTTTACGGGAAACTGGAGGCGATCTGTTACCGGGCGCAGCGTCTCGTGGAACGCGAGCTGAAGGGACGCTATCGGTTTGTGTTTCAGGCCTTTATCGCGCCTGGCGGGATCTCCTCGAGGTAACGCGTGCCACTGTGCTTCTGCACAACACGGCGTGAAAATCATGATCTAGTTTTAACAGGGAAGATACACTCGTCGTTAGCCAAGACGCACACCACACACAGTGCCTGTGCGGATTGCAGCCCCGCATCTGTTGGCATCCCCCCACCCACCCACCCATCCCTGTTTTTATTTTTATTTTTGTCTTTTTAAATTTAAATTTTACTTGCTCAAAGGTACGTGTTGATGCGCTGAGGTGTGTGTGTGTGGGGGGATTCTTTAGAAGGTAAAATACTGCCACCATTCCCAGGCGCACACACATACATACGCATTCATTCCGACGAAGGAAGGCGTGTAGAAACCGGACCCCAAAGAAACAAACAAAAAAAAAGGTATAAGCCTTTTAACACATTTATCCGCGCACATTTGGTCATGCCACCCTGTACGCACCCCACCTCTGCGCAGTACACGGACCGAATGCGTGGTACGATCACGTGCACCCTCTGCGGTGATATTGTGGAGGACCAGCAGTTTGAGCTCGACCCCGTTTTTAGCCGCGGAGAAAAGACACACACACGTAGCTTGCGCACTCTTGGCCATTTGCGCCCCGCACGTGCAGTCATTGGAGGGAGACTGTCCTCCGCTCGACCATCTGTCGAGGCAGCACGACGTGGCATGGTCTCTATCGCGCGTCCATTAGATATAAGCGATGACATGGTCGAGATGGCTGTCGCTGTGTACAAGTTAGCTGTGGGTTTAAACGCAGTGTGTGGTGCGAGGCCAACTATCCTGTGTGCTGCTCTCTACATTGTGTGCCGCCGTGAACGGACCTCGCACATGATTTACGACTTTGCTGAGGTGACGGGGGAAAGCCCGTACGAGATGTTGTCCTACATGCGACTCATATGCGAGGCAACCCATACCGAAGTGCCTGTTATTGACCCTTCCTGCATGGTGCACCGCTTTGCTGAGCAAATGAATTTGGGCCCATTGACGGGAGCTGTAGTTGTATGCGCACTGAAAGTGCTGCGTGCTATGCGGGATGATTGGATTACATGCGGGAGGCGTCCTATGGGTGTGTCTATTGCTGCCCTTCTTGTCGCGTGCTACATGTTTAACATTCCACGGTCACCGGATGAGGTATGCGGCCTTGTTCGTCTAACGGCGGGAACTATCGCGAAGCGCCTTGATGAGTTTGCAGCCACAACGACTGCTGCTCTGCAAAACATTGACGATTACAGCAGGAGTGATGCCTCGCTGCCACCATCGTTCAACGAATCCTGCGTGCACCCAACAAAGGTGGACATTGGTGCGGACATGCGGTGGCTCTCAGCGACGTATTACGAACTTGTAGCCGAGGCAAAAGTCTCTGCCCCAACAACTCCAGAGCGTTGTGAAAAATGGAGGCTCTTCGTGCAGCGCCACTGCGAGATGGAGAACAGGACACCAATGGAGGCGAATTTGGACCTCACCCTGCTCTCCCCGCAGCAGCAGCTGCAGATTCTAGGGCTTCCCAATACAAAACCCATGGATCCGGAGAAGGTGCGGGAGGAGGTGAAGCGGGAAGAGGTGAAATTCTTTATCAAGTGCGAGCGTTCCAACTCGGAGAGCGTCTCGCGACAAATCAACAGCTTCTCCCAAATGGGTCCGCCGACGCAACTGGAGCCCCCGTTGGATGAGATGACCGCCTACTACAGGAGGCTCATGACGCAGGACCCTAACGTCATGGGAATTCGCCAGGATTTTGATTTTGAAGATGGCGAAGGTGGTGATAGCAATAACAACAACGACGAGAGAGACGATGCCTTTCCACCATCGCCACCGCTGCCACCAGAGGCCAGCGCTGCAATGAGCTCTTCCATCAATCAAGTGCTGTATGACAGTGAGAGGAAATTCGCTCTGCCGTGGGAGTTTATCGTTCTGCAAGATCCGACACTGGAGGACAGCACCGACCTTGACACTTACCTGGTGCTGGACAATGAGGAACGAATGCGGCGTCAAAAGGTGGGTGAGGCACTCTATAAGGAACAATGGAACTTTGGAAGGGCACGGACCAAGGAGGAAATTGAAAAGCTCGAGGGGCTCCGCAATGGAAGAAAACGCCGACGTGAACCCATTAAGGAGCATGCGACAGTTCAGGATGCATTGGCGCGAGCACTACGTGGTCGTGGCGCTGGGACCGTCAATATATCGCAGATTGATGAACTCGTTCCCGGGCTCGTGTGTCAGGGAGACGGTGGTATTGACGAAGAATGGCCAAACGAATGACATTTATTATATATTCTGGGGACCCCTTTTGGTCACGGACGCTGCCCTAACCTCTCTTCTTTTTGTTCTCATTGCCCCTGTCGGCGTTGTTTTTAAGGAATAGTTTTGGGCTTGATGCACTTTCCCCTTGTCGTCCCTCGAGCTTCCTTTTGTCTACTGCTGATAATGATGGGGCCCCGGGAGTACTGAGTGCTCATGGCAATGGCGGTGGTGGTGTTGGTGGCAACTTGTTTATTCTTTTCTTTTATTTGCTTGAGATGTTAGTCTCCACCCTTTTTTTTTTTTTCGTTTTGTTCTTCTTGATTCTCTGCGGCCCCCTTACCGCTTTTTTGCACGTCGGCGTGTGTGTTTGATTACATGCTTGCTGGATGATGGAAAGGGGGAGGAGTTGGTGGAGAGAGCGGGAGCAGTGATAGCTAGAGGGAGAAGGTTGTGAGGTTGGGTGGAAGGGGGAGGGAGGCATAAGAGCAAACAAACAAACAAAAAAAAAAGGGGGGGGGGTGCCAGTGGCGCAGATGGAGGGGAAGAATTGCTTCCGTACAAGATGGTCGCAGGTTCCTCTCTACAGCGGGGGCAACATCGCATCGTTGCTTTTGCCGGCGCCACAATCGTCTGTCTCTTCAAAGGATGTGGAGTGTCTTGTGTCAGCCTGTGGTGACACTGTCAATCTGCTGTGTGCAAAGAAAGGAACTCTGCTTGCCTCGTATACGCTGCCCGTGGAGGACGTTATCCTCCGTGTTGACGCCGTTTCGATCGTAGGGTCAAACGAGGCTGATGTCCGTCCCATCATCAATTCCAAAAAGAAGAAGCGGAGTCGTGGAAAGGGTGAGACCGATGCAGATGTGGATGCACAGCATGCGCAGCAGCCACCTTCCGCTCCCCGCGGAAGTTACATCGCCATGGGCACGAGGTCGCTGCAGATTTACGTGTTGCGAGTCGATCGCTCTCCCGTGTGCGTAGTGGACAAGGAAGGCTGTGGGAAGAAGGGAGCGGCTCAAGAGCTGACGTCGTCGGCTGGTTTTCCTGATGATGATGATGATAATGATGATCAGGATGGTGGGGTTGGTTTCTCGTGTACACTGACGCCACTGCGTGGGTGGACTGCAGCACAGCAGGCCATTTCGGTTGTCCAGTTCACCTTTGACGGGCGGTACCTTATTTCGGGATCAACCGATGGCGGTGTGAAAGTGTGGGATGTATTTAACCATCACCTTACCCACAATTTCCGCACCCCATCGGCTAGTCTTGTGCACTCCATCTACGTCGACCCCTCAGAGAAGTTTCTCTGCGTTGGCAGTTTCGAGGGGCACGTTACTGTGTTTGACTTTGTTGCCAAGGTGATGGTCGCCGAGGGGCGCCCTCACGTTACGGCGGTGGAGGCGATGAGTTTAACACCCGATAATGAATACATTTTTTCCGTCGGGCGGGACCGAAAACTGGCCATCCTCCAACTGGCCAATTCCGAATTGCACGAGGTACGCAGTGTGGTGGTGAAGGAGCATGTTTCTAGCGCCGTCTTTGAAACACCGTTTAGGCTTCATGTTGGTGCCGTGGACGGAACCATCTCAACATATAGCGCCAGTGTCATGGAGCCGCTGCGACTTTTACACCGCCTGCGACGATCCTCCCCTGAAAGCGGGGATGCTGACGAGGAGCTCGCGATTCGAAGTGTGCTCGTGGCACAGAACCCCAAGGGGGTGAGGGAGGTGGAATTGTTGCACGGTTTGTTGGATGATGGCAATCCCTCGTTGCTCTACGCTGCTGATGCCTCCTTTAATATCGCGCTTCTGGTACCCGACACTGAAAGGAATAGCTATATTGTTTCCAATACGCTTGTGGGCTTCTTGGATCAAGTCCTGGATCTGAAGGTATTTCCACCAAAATTCCCATTCCAACACGTGGTCGTGACAAACAGCAGGGACGTTCGGTGTTATGAGTCCGAGGGTTGTCTTTCTTCTAGGACGCTTTCCGGACACACCGACATTGTTCTGACGTGCTCCATTTCCCCGGATGCTCTTGTGGTGGCTACGGCAGGGAAGGATCGTGAGATTCGCTTCTGGTCAACCCTTACGTGGGACACTGTTGCAATTGGACAAGGGGGGCATGAATCTGACATCACTTCCATTGCCTTCAACTCGAAACAGTCGGCGACCTGTACGTTACTCTTTTCCGTCGGTACTGATGAGTCTCTGCGGCTTTGGGACGCTGGTGTGCACGTTATTCCTTCCCTGCCGCAAGAGGCAAGAAAAACCATGGCGGAATCAGCCGTGGCTCCTCCCGTCACCTTTGCATACCGTTCTGGCATCAATGCTGCCCATGAGGGATCAATTCACGTTGTAGTGGTGGCCCCAAATGATCAGTATGTGGCGACGGCTGGAAAGGACAAAAACGTGAACTTGTGGACGGTTTCGGGAAAGAAACTCTTTCGTGATGCGTCACTGAAGGGTCACCGTCGCGCGGTGTCATCGCTGGCCTTTTCCCCGGCTGACCGTGTGTTGGCATCGGGGTCCAACGACGGTAGCGTGCGTATTTGGTCTCTTGTCTCGCTAACCTGTGTAAAGACACTTCAAGTGGATCGCACACCGGTGCTGCAAGTGAGTTTCTTCAACGGTGGGACGCAACTCGTGACGGGGAATATGGAGGGTGTTCTGCGCGTGTGGGCGATCGCTGCGTCCGAGGTGGTGTGGTCAGGTGAGATTCATGAGGACAAGATATGGGCACTCAGTGTTGTGGAACGGGGGGAGGAGTGCCTTGTCTTCATTTCAGGTTCTTCTGACGGCGTTGTGGTTGCCACAGAGGACTACACTGCTGAGGAGGCGGACCGCGTACGGAAGGAGCGCCATGAGGTTATCCTCCAAGAACAGGAGCTCGCCAATGTGCTGCGAAGGGGTCAGTATACTGAAGCCTTTCTGTTGGCCTTGAAGCTCAATCACCCACGTAATCTTCGGCAGGTGATCACAAAATGGTCGGTGAAGGACCCGCAGGATTGCGAGACGTCGCTGCGCAACACAATTCTCCCCGCCCTCGACGAGGAGCAGCTTCTTCGGCTGCTACAGTTCACACGGGAATGGGTGACCAACGCACGCCATTGCGGTGTCGCGAGCTTGGTGATGCACAGCGTTTTGTCGTCCAACCATTTTTCTTCGCTGGCCAAGATGCCAGCGATCCGCACGATCCTAGAGGCATTGCTGGCATACATGCAGCGCCACAGTCAACGCCTGCACGAAGCGTTGCGACGAACATACTACATTGACTACGTGACACGCTCGTTTGGCCCGCATACACTCACCAGCGAGCCACCATTCATTTGTGCTGAGGGTTCTCTCGTGGAACCGGCTGCGAAGGTGCGGCGTACGGAGCCTGCTTAGGCCCCTGGGCGGTGGTAGAGGTCCGTGTGTGCGTGTGCGGTGGGAGAACTCCTAGTCCACCACCTCACCAACAAAGAGAAGGAAACAAACACACACACACAAAAAAAAAAAAAAAGGGTGGTGGTGGTGGTTGCTGGTCGGTGGAACACGACGCAAATAACAGGAAAGGGATAATAACAAAGCTAATCTAAACAAACGAATCTGCAGCCGGTTAAGCGATGAGGAAGATACGGAGAGGTTGAAGGTGATGCGTAAATTTCATAGGGCAGCAGCAGGAAGCAGCGCTTACATCGTGACGAATAGGAATGGGTCACTTTCCACCGCTCCTCTTCTCATCGACGCAACTGCTAGTGCGTGCGTGTGTCTCTCTCTCTCTACTGCCTTTTCATTTCCTGCACATGGCTCCCTCTTGTCGTTGTCGTGTTCGCCTTGTTCCTCTTCCTTGCTGCTGTTCTTCTTCTTCTTCTTCCGACATTCTCACCCCACACGTCGTTTACCTTTTTTTATTTTATTTGTTCTTCTTCCGATTTCTCACCACCCTCTGTTTTTCTCTTCTTCTTTCCATTCACACACGGATGGCAGTGCAGCAAAGTACCTCTTTAGTGGCCTGGGAAGTGGATCCAGCCGAGGTTTCTCAGCCGTCTAAAATGGAACCGTATCACTCTTTGAGCAATCGAGTCGCCTCACTTGAGGAAATCTTGCATAGGAGTGAATCTACCGTGTCCAAGATCCTAGAGCGCATGAAGGCGTTAGAGGAATATGTTTCGTCCAGGGAAGCGCACAACCATGGCGGCAACGCCATGGTGCATGAGAACCTGTTGTCTCGTGTAGAAAGTCTCTTGGCAAATCAAAACGGAAAGACAGATGCACTTCAGTGTGACATACAGCGCCAGGCCGCAACCACGCGGGCCATCGAGGAGAGGATGCAGGGCACTCTGAAGGCTCTGGAACAGAAAATCAACAGCGACACAGCGGGGTGTCATCAGCGCATCCAGGCTATGGAGACGTCACTCTCAGTCGCGGTGCGAAACCTGGAATCCCTGTTACATGCAGGAACCTCATCTTTGAAGTCACTGGAGCAGGCCTTGCGATCCGACATGCATTCTTTGCAGCAACAATTCAAGGGTGACATAGTGGGCGCCTGCCAACGTGTTGACACACTCGACAATAAGTTTCAGAATGCCCTCTCCGAGATGCACAAGGTGATTTCTGGTGATGTCAGGGGCGTTTCGGAGAGTTTGCTTGGGCGTCTGCACTCCCTTTCGGAGTTGACTAACACATCTCTCGGGGCAGTAAATCAGAATCTCCAGGCGGGCATGAGATCCCTACAGGATTCTCTCTCCCGAGATATTGCGACGGTTCAACAGAACACATGTACACAGGAGGCTAGAACACAGAGCTCCTTACAGGCTCTCCACAGCACATTGGCCAGAGACATCAGCAACGTATTCTCGCGCTTGCAGACCCTGGAGGCGGGCCACGCCACGACGCACCAGCAGGTCCTCAACGAGTTGCGTGCAGAGCGCCAGCAGATTGAGATTGTGGAGTCGAACTGGCGCTCCAGCCTCGCAGACCTCGTCGGGAAGATGCAGGAGGGTTGGAATGCCTTGCGTGCGCAGCACGGGAAGTTGGAGGTTTCCTCTGAACAAAACATTTCCAGAACGAACATACGTCTGGACGACTTGGCGGAGAGGCTCCGCTCCAGTGAGGAGAGAATCACTCACTCACTGGTGGAGAAGGCCAATTTGTTGGAGACTTTGACTCGCGAAGTAGTGCGAGACCGCTCTACATTGTCAGCCCTTAAAGATGAGCAGCATAGGCTCCATGGGGAGTTGAAGAAATTATCATCGGCGACTGAGTGTAGTGCGATACACCTGCGGTCAGTTATGGAAGCTGCCTTGAGAGCCTCGCATAGTGATTTGCTAGAACGCATACGACCGCTTACGAGTTATCGCCCTGAGATGCATGCTGCTATAACCGCTGCCCTCAACAAGCTCTGGATGGAGGCGAGAACTACTTTTGCAACCCAACAAAATGCCCAGGTGATTGAGAATCAAATTCAAGTGCTTGATAAGGCTGTGCGTTGCGAAGTTTCTCTGCTGGCAAAAAAAAAACAACCTCATCATCTTCAATTCCCTCTGGAGAGGAAGAACGGGTGCAATGGGGTGTTTGGCGAGCGGTGCGGTGTTGTTACCGCCGACGCAGATGCCCTCACGGCGTTCCCTCTGGTGCAAGAGCTGAACAGTCTCTGGGTTGAGCTCCGAAACGTTCAGCGAAGCGTTGGAATGCCAAGAGAAGAGGTGATTGACTTGATTAGTGACACCCGCAGACAGATACTCGATGCTGCAGTGGGAGTGGCCAAAAAAAATGGAGAGGAGTTTTCTGAAATTCTCTTGCAGATTCAGAGTGCCGTCCATGATCTGATCCCGTGGTTGTCTGAGAGGTGCTCCGGTTTCCAGGGCAAGGGTGACGCGCAAAAAAAGGCACTTGCATGCATGCCACCGATGGTTGGTTCATCTTCTTTCCAGGTGCCCATGCTGCCCCCGCTAGTGAAGGTTTGCAAGTCCCCGTTTCCACCCTCTAAACGACGGTCGCACACCATCCCACAGACGGAACCGGGCGCACTCTGTGGAGAAGGGAGCATGCCACCAGAAAGTGCAGGTTCTTCATCAAGTGGTCATGGAAACCTACTTTTAAACCGCCGTTATAGGTAACGTGAATGTCTCTATAAGGAATAATAGAAGCAGTTGAAACACAACACACGGTGTCGCAGGTGTCTTTGAAATGCTGCATATCGATTGTCGCTGCAGAAAACGCCCACGACGTCTGTGTACTTTTTTTTTTTTCTTTTCCCTGTTGCCAATGTACAGTATGGAGGGGAGAGTGTTCTGTGTTTTTTTGCTTTTCTTCTCTTCTTTGAATCAAAGAACCAAATGGAGGCAAATGAACGTGGAGGGAAGGGTGCTTTCAATGGCGGTGCACGCGCTCCTCTCCGTGTCTCGTCTCTCTACACACACACACACACACGCATCTCCCTTTTGATTCCATTAAACTCGTTTTTTTTTTTTCTTTCTTTCACCCTTGTCCTGAATTTCGTTTCTCTTGTCACTTTCCCTTCGGCTTCATTTCTCTGTGGATGTGCGTTTTATATTGCTTCCTTTTTCCTTTTTCTTCCCCCCCCCCGCCGCCCAAATGACTTCACTTGGGCTGCTGAAGCAACTCTTCCATGCTGCTATCATCTCCCAGCCCAGAAAAATTTTTGTCCGTTTTTCGGACACCAAGTAACCCTGAGGGAGGAATAAAATATGTAGACGGGGCGCAAGGGATGGAGTGCGGTGGCTGTTTTCTCACTGCCGACTCCTTCACACCGTGTTGTTCTGCGGCTTCATTGTTTCCCCATCTGCGTGCATTGTTGTGTTCACCTCTGTCTCTCTCTCTCTCTCTCTATATATATATATATATACACCCCATTTCATCTCTCTGTGTGAAACGACGATATTCGCGCATTCTCATTATTCTCCCATTCCCACCTCTTCCTCTTCTTATTTCTAGTCTGAACTCTCCACCATCGCTGGGGATGGGTCGCAACAAAAAAGGTAAATCTGCGCCAATGCAGGGCACGGAGCCGAGGGAGGACGAGGTACTTGAGGAGGAAGCCTCTAACCACTCTGGGGAGGATTCAAACGAGGAGCAGTCAGCGGCAAAAAAGAAGGTGTACCACGGCAATAAACTCAGCCGGGCTGGTGCTGGAAAGGCCAAGAAACAAGGAGATTCGCCATCATCAACAGCACCACCACCACCACCACCGCCGCCTCCTCTGCCGGCTTCAACCGCAGTACACGGGAACACACATCATGTGGAGGCGGCTGATGGTGGACGAGAGAATGAGGAAGCAGAGGAGGTGGCGGTGCAACTCGCGGAAAAGTGTGTCATCGCGCGTAACGAGCCTGTGGAGGTGCTTTACTGTCCCATATGCACATTTCCTGCAGAGATGTGCGAGTTCAGCGGGATGTATGAACAGTGTCGCCCATGGCTTCTCGAGCACGCAAAGGAACTTGCAGAGGCGGAGGAGCGGGGTCGTAAGCGGCGCGCATTGACGGAGCGGGAGCGTTTGGAGCGGCTGGTGCAAGGTCGCGGCACAAAAAAGGCTATTGAGCGCGCTGTCCTGATTGAGGTGGCGCAACGCAAGGGGCGTAAAATGATCACCTCTGTGAGGGGCATGGACCTTTTTGGCCACAATCTGAAGGACCTCTCGCGGGATTGGAAGAAGATTTTCTCCTGCGGCGCGGGTGTGACGACGTCGGAGGAGCTGAAACAGAGCGCCATCGACATTCAGGGAAACGTGGCAGCGCAGCTTATTGAACTTCTGCCCGAACGGTACAATATCCCCAAGGACGCCATCTATCAAATGGAGGATAAGAAGAGGGTCAAGTGCCACGTGTCTTCGTAGCATGGAAGGGGCGAGACGATAGCGGAACGTGGAATGGTTTCCAGCCATCTAAAACTGTCCCCCACTCGCATCTCTTTCACTGCTCTTCGTTTTCCATCCTCCGCTTTTCGGTCCGGTGGAATGAGAGCGGTGGTGGTGGTGGGGCACAAGAAGAAATCGCCTGGATCAATCTGGAATTCATGCTGCTGTTTTGTATATAAATAAATAAAATAATATATATATATATATATGTGTGTGTGTGTACAGTTTTATACATATTTATCACAAAAAATTTTTATTTTCTTTTTTTCTTTTTGCTTTGTTTCTGCTTCAGTTTCTGTTCTCAAACACCCGTGGCCGTTGCACATATTCAAATTTAGGTAGCTGTTGGTTGCGGGTGGTTTTATTGTGAGTATCGTTTCGCACACTCTGCGCGTGTGCGGTCTGTTGGATTTGCTTCTCCGTCGGTCCTTCGCATTTGTAATATATAACGGGCGCGCAGGCAGTACGGGGATCTTTTGAACCCCATTTCTTGTGTTGGTATCACCCATTCTCTCGTCGCAACACACACTCTCACACAACTCACACAGACCTGTGGGAAGGGTACTCGATTTGTCGCATGTTGCAGGGGTTTGTCAAGCGCTTCATCTTCTCAGCAGTTGTTTCTGAGGGCTCCAAGTCGCCGCTCGCTCAGCGTGTCGCCGCCAAAACCGCGCGTTTGGAGCGTGATGCACATGAAAGGCTTGGTGTCTGGGCGCGTGCTGTGTACACGGAGTCCAGAAAAGATCTGGAAAACATCTTCTGGAGGATGAAGGGAAACTCACAGGAGAGAGTAGGCGTAAAGGCGGTTGAGCGAAATGCTGACCGAAACAATGGCAGGCGTGAATAAACGTCAATTTACGCGTTTCTTTACCCCCCTTTTTTTTAGGGGGGGGGTCGTGTGTGCAATCTATCTATCTATATCACTAGAGAATATTTTCTCTCCTTCAGATGTCGAGTCGTGGTTTCCTCACCCTTTGGGGAGGATCCTTTACTTCCTTCTTATTATTAATTTTTTTTTTGATCTTTGGTGCCTTTATGCGTCTACTTCAGTTAACGGTGTGGCATGAGTCGGCGATGGGGCTAATTCTCTGCTTCTCATTCGTTTGCTCTCTCTCTCTCTGCCGGGATAATAGACTCTGATCCTCAGTGTTTGCAATCGCCGGTGATGTCCTCCGTCCAGGGGTATGTGCAACTCATTGGTACATCGGTGATTGAGGCCCATTCCGCCCGCATCGCTGAAGAAGCCATCAAGGCGCCGCATATCTTCTTTTACGGATTGCTCTTAAAGCTTCAACCGGTTCAGGCACTTCGCAAGAGTCCGGACTTTGCGTGGATACCGGAGGTAATGGAGGTGCTCTGCTATGGTATGATCGGTGACCTCCAGCGTCTCCCAAGCAGCGTGCAGGAGCACCTGACAACGGAGGTGTATCGCAAAGCATGTAAGCTGTCCGTTCTCTCTCTGTGTACGTGCGATGGCATGGATGGTGTGTTGCGCATTCATCAAGTGCAGAAGGCCATCCAAGCTACAAAATCTGCAGAGGCAGAGGAATTGCTAATCGAGATGGCGTCTGACGGGCTGCTGCGCGTGCGCATCGACCAACGTGGTGGCATGGCGATTCTGCATGAGTTTGTCGCGCGGGACGTTCAGCGGGATGCTGTAGAGAGCTTGCGCCATAAACTGGAGTCATGGTGCGGAAGCTGCGACAGCCAAATTGCCATGTTGGAGACATTAATGAGAGAATGAACGACTCAGTAACAGGAAATATCATTTTTTTTTTTCTTGGTACTGTTGCTATTGCCCTGCGACGAGGACAGGTGAGGGAGAGAGAGTGTGTGTGTGTGTGGGTGGCTGGGTGGGTGAGTGGATGAAATAAGTGGGAGAAAATGTCCTGGAGTGTCTGTCTCCCTTTGGTACTGCTGGTGGTGGTAAATTTCTTTTGAGGAGTGACTTGATTCTGCTTCGGAGAAACTCCTTTGCGTGCACGCGCCTCTCTGCATGTACCTCTGATCATTCTTGGAGGACACGCGTGACGCAGTGGTCGTTTCATATCTGTGCTCAAGTGGTATCTCTGCGGCCATGAAGAAATGCCAGTCTGCGAGTGGGGTGTTACTCTTGCTGTGCCCCCCCCCCTCCTCCTTGGGTGTTTGTCAGCCGCTCCTTCTCTCCATTTCCCTTCCCACATTTTCTCGTTTTGACAGCGTGGAGGCCCCACAACCAAGGAGAACCAGAAAGAGAGTATAGCACGTTAAAATGATTTCTGGAAGCATAAGTGTTGGAACTGTTGCAGTGGTTCCCGCTACTTCTGATGTTCATACGGCTTCCAGCAGCAGCGCCATCGCTACTACTACTACTACTACTACTACTACTAGTACTAGTACCGCTGCGCAAGACTGTCCGTTGACAGTGGATGAGCTCCTTGCAAGTTACCAACGCGTGCAGCGCATCAACGGAGACCTCTGCAAGTTCATCGAAAAGATACGGGTAGAATGCAACTCTCTTGCTGAGAGATGTCCACATGCTGCAGAGGCGCTTCGCAATGCTCTTCAAGTTTCACCCGTTGCAAGTCAAGCCGATGCAGGTGTAGCAACCGCTGTTGCGCTGAAGGAAGGGGGGCAGACGGCTAGCAGCAGATCTAGTGATGGCGGCAACAACGTTGTTTTGGAGGGCGTTGTGGTAAAGGGCTTTCGAACCCACTCATCGCCGCAGCCAAGTGTAGAGGATGCAGCCACGAAGCCGCACCTGCTTTCCTCTGTGGAGGGTGTGGGCCGATACTACAAGGAGGAGATCAACGCTCTGCAGCTCAAGCTGCTGGCGATGTGTAGTGCTGAGCAGTTACTCGCAAATTCGCGGATGAAGGTTAGGGAGCTGGAGGAGCGGTGCGCAGCGTATGCATCGTCACTTAATGTGTGCCGCGCGGAGTTACTTCAGTCGCGCTCACAGTGCAGCGTCTTGCTGCGCATGTTCCCTTCTGCTGAGAAAAGCGGCAGCAGCGGAACTCCAACCACCACCGCAGTCACTACCAGTGTTCCTGCAAAAGAGGAAGAAAGAGTATTGGAGCGCTCGCTGGGGGAGGAGGAGGAGGAGGAGGAGGAGGGGGAGGGGGAGAATAGTTGTGGCACTATCTTCATCAGGGGCGACACCGATGCACCCGTTGATGCCGCGTCCTCGACCGCAAAGCCCTCCCTGCGCACCCTTGCTGCACGTATGGTGCAGGCAGAGATTGCACTGCAAGAGGCGAAGGCTGCCTTGGAAGGGCGTGAATGGGCCCTCAAGAAAATGTCCTACGAAAAGGATCAACTCAGGGCGTCTGTGGAGTCCATAGTGGGCGAGCGGGACATGCTAAAAATGCATAACGCACAGCTGGAGGGTCAGCTACAGCGCTTGTTGTCCTCAATGCACGAGGATGCCAGTGAAAAGCGCAATTCCCACGACACTGCGGCAGTGTGGAACCCAGGAGGGGGAAGGCAATCCGATATGACATTGGATGTGAAAGGGATGCAACAACACCTGCAGCGGCTCCAGCGCGAGAACCGGGCCCTGCAGGACACGGTGTTGCAATTTCAGCGGCAGATAAATGATGCTGAGCTTCGGGCGGAGGAGTCCGTGGCTAGCACCGATGAGGCAGAGTTACGAGCGATGAAGGAAGAGCTCTCGCGCCTGCGACCAGCTCTTCATATGGGAGAGTTGGCACTGCAGCAGGTACGCCGGGAGCGGCAGTGTGCAGCAGCACAGTGGAGGTTGCAAGAAAGGGTGCACCGCACGGTGATTCATCACCTGTCAACACAGATACTGCAGAGAATATCTCTGATCCTCCTCTCGGATCGCCGCAAGATGGATGAGGAGATAGTGACTAGTGGTGAGACATTGGCAGAAGAAGC
Source organism: Trypanosoma scelopori (assembly GCA_030849745.1). NCBI lineage: Eukaryota > Euglenozoa > Kinetoplastea > Trypanosomatida > Trypanosomatidae > Trypanosoma > Trypanosoma scelopori. The sequence goes on from JASANX010001053.1 coordinate 123,330, forward strand.
GTCTGTAGATGTTGGCGTGAACCCATCGGCGATATCGGCGTCTGTATTGGAAGAGGAATCACGCGAGCGACAGGAGGAAGATGAGAAAATAATGGAAGAGGGCGGGGAGATGCTTGCGGCAACCAGCTCTTGTAAAGATGACCGGGTGATGGAGCTGCATGCGCTGTTGGAAGCGCATGAGTCGAATCATCGATCGTCAATGAAGCACTGGCAGCAGGTGAACCAGGAGCTACGCACGGCTCTAGCGAACTCACAAAAGGAGCTGAGACAGCAAGGGGACCGCATTAAGCTGCTCGAGGAGATGCAGTGCTGTCGTACCATTGGCGCAACCGTACAAGATACACCAGACGTCAGTAGCGAAGAAGCGTCTCTCGCGCCGCAAGCAGCGCTTTTACAGCTGCTACATGCAGAAAACGGGGCACTCACGAGGCGAGTGACGGAGCTGCAGGAAAGTAAGTGGTCGCTCGACACCCTTGCTGAGGAATATAAGGCGCGCTGCACCGCACTGGAGCGCGAGATTGCGCATAACGCCGAGACGATGAACTACCTGCTCAAGATGGGCGCTATTTTGCCAGCCGCCACGCACATTCGTGGTGGTAGCTCGACGGATACACCGCAGCTTCGCAGCTTGCAGCGTATGTTGCACCACACGCTACAGGACAACATGGCACTAAGGGCCAAGCTGGGGGAATTTGAAGCGTGACTAGTTTAAGCTGATTTGGTGCGATGTTCTTTGATGTCTCTTTGTATTTCCTGTTGTGGGGTTTGATGGACGTGATGCGTAGCGTGACGGAAGATATTTTCTGTGCTTTCTTTTCTCGCTTCCCTATTCGTTTGCCCACTTTTTTTTTTTTTTTTCGTTCCGCTTGATATTTCTTGCGGTTCCCGCCTGTTGTTTTCTATGGTCATGCCCGTTGACAGCAATGGGGTGGGTCTCTGCCATTGCTGCTACTGCTGCTGCTGCATCCGTGCATGTCTTTTTGCGTCGGTCCTCCAACTGCGTTTGTTTCTGTTTTTTTTTTTTTTTTTTCTCCTCCTCCCGCCTCTTTCATTCATTTGTTGGCGAACTGCAGGAATTTTCCGCAGAATGGCATCGACATCCATCAAGACGATGATGGCGAAGGCAATAACGACATCGTCGGGGTTTTTTGCTGACATGAACGCCGTTGAAGGTTTTAAGCAGCGCAAGGACGCGATTCGAAGGGAGCGCAAGGAGCGTGCGTCCACGCTTACGGAGTGGTACGGCATGAAGAAGGTCAACCTTGGCAAGGAGCAGCAACAAGAGTTGGAGCTGCTCAAATTCCGAAACCTCATTAATCCTGAACTGAAGCACCAGGCGCCAAAGACGGGCGGCAAGAACAGTGAAACGAGCGAGTTTGTCGAGTTTGGCTTTTTTTCTGGCACAGGGCGGAACAAGCGGCGGCGCCTCAAGTCGTTTGTCGATGAGTGGGTTGAGGAGAATCCTGAACTGCAGGGAATAGTAGAGAGACGTCTCAAGCGAAATGTGCAGCTGAACCGAAAGACACGGCAACGGATGGCGAAAAGGGCCGAGCGGGAGGCTGCTCGGGCAAAAGCGAAGAAGACGTCAAAGCGCTCCAAACACACGGCAATGTTGCTCTGAGGTGGCGAGGGGAGGGGGGGGGGGGGGGGTGAAAAAGAGGCTGCAGCCAGCGGGTAGAGCCCCGAGTCTGAGCGTGTGTTGTGTTGGGCGTCGTGATTTCCATCCGTTTTTTTGTTCTTTGCTTTTCTATTCGTATTCACCCATCCGCCCCCTCTGTCTGTCAACGCCGCTGGATGAAAGCCACATATCTTTCCCTCAGTTTTTCTGCTCCTTGGTGCCGTTCTTCCATTTGTCACCGTTTCTTGTCTGTGTGTCGCAGGCGTTGTAGTGGGCGGTGTCGATATTTACGCATATACACATGGAGGCCCATCCTCAACTTTTGCCACCACCTTCTGCAAGCGCTGAGCTTAGACGTGTAACGGAGAATCTCGGCGCAGATGCAACGATTCTAGGCGCGTTTCTTTGCAACACGGCGACAGTTGGCACGTACCGCATTCAGGATCACTGCCAGTATCGTGTTAAGGATGTGATTGAATCAGGGAAACACATTGGGCGGCTTAACGCGGAGAAATACGAGCCCTTCGCGCAAGATGTGGAGTTGGCGGTCAGGACCCTACATGACACAGTTGAGAGAGGGCGCGATGCGCTGCTGCATATGCGCCAGTGCGTCAGGCGTCTTCTCATGACCGGGCAGGAGATGCGTGGAGCGCAAACTGTTGAGGCACCTCGCGGGGTGGAGGTGGCGGAGGAGGAAGAGGAGCGGGTCTCGTAACTTTGCGCGGTGTTGTGGGTTCAGACACGAAAAAGAAGAGCAACTACTGCAGCGCAAGAAGAGCGGCAAGTTGGAGGAGTTTTTTTTTTTTTTTTTTTTGTGTGTGTGTGTGTGTGTTTGTAAAGCTTCTTTTTTCCTTTTTGCCTCACCTTTATTTATATTCCCTTTTGATTCTCTCCCCTTTTGGCGTTCGTAACGACACTTCATGTGTTGCAAGTCGCTTCCCCGGTCTTCAGGGGGGAGGAGGAGGAGGAGGAGGTATGTCGCGTAGCCATGTCTTCGGCCCTGGATCGCAATATTCCTTCACAAAGTTTGGCTCGTTGAATCGTTCCACCACCAATGTTGTGCTGAACAAACGCATGAAGGACATTTTCAGGCTTGAGAACCAGAAGCACATCCGAGCCGACGTGAACCGCGAGCGCCGGTACCGCCTCTGCACCAACTGTGGCATTACGACGGTAACGATCAACTTTGATGCAGTTCCATCAGCCCGCATAGGGCTCTGGGGACGTTGCGTGAATGATAAGGACTACACTCACCACAAGATGGTGGAGTTGTCACAGCGGGAATATGAGCACCTGCGTGATGCGCCGGTGGAGAAGCGGATACATTGGTGGCGCTATGAGCGACACTGATGTCGCGTTGGATTCTCGTGTGCGCAGAGCTTGCGGGGGGGGGGGGGGG
>JASANX010001054.1:0-33393 GCA_030849745.1 Trypanosoma scelopori
CGAGTGACGATTTATGCACACACACACACACACACACACGCTTAAATATATATATTTGTATATGATATATTTTTTTTCTTTTTCTTTTTGAAGGCTGATTACACGCGGCCGAGCAAAGCCGATCTCGATTTTTATTTTTTTTATGTTTGATTCCTCCTCTTCGTTGTTTTCTTCTTCCGCCGCCGTCGGCGTCGTCGTGTCAGCGCTGCACCCCTACACCCCAACGTCTGATTCCTCGAGGCCCATGGAAGTCACATCCGCAATTAGCTGCTCCAGCTCCACCACTTTCTCGTCGGTGAAAGTGTTTACAGTCTCATCCAGCCGCGCGTGCAGCTCCCGAACGGCACTCTCGTCCATGCCGGCGTCATGTAATGCCCTAGACGCGCGTGCGCGAACTTGTTTGGTCTTTTGCTTGAGCGAAGACACCACCTGACGTATTTCGTCTGCCGCCTTTTCACGGCGACCCGTCGTGATCGGGGGCATCACCACCTTTATCTTCTGCAGCTCCTTCGACACCTGCAGTGTCCCATCAAAGCGTGCCACCCGCTGCAGAATAGCGCTAGAAAAGCTCGAGTTGTGTGCAACGATCTCAAGTGTCAAATTCCCTGTTTTGATGACATGTGCTAAATTCGAGAGAAGAACCTTTCGGCCGCCACCTACATCAACCTCCAGCAACTCAACACACTTGGCCAAGTTCAATACCTTCATTGCAGCCACGTTGGCACGCTCAAAGTGCTGCGCAAAGACCTCTTCCAGTTCCGCCGGAACATCCTCGTTGATCACGGTATCTGCTTCTTGGAGTAAGTTCTCCCTCGCGACCTTTTCCTCCCGCGACTTGCCCATGCGGCGCTCCGCGCGCTCATCAAACGTCAGGCGTCGTGACTCGCCACGATCACCCCGGCGCACGTCCTTGCGGAAGACGTGAGTTGAGACGAGGGCAAGTGAACAAATGCATCGCACAGCGACAGGTGTGAGTGGCATGAGACGGTGCCCGTCTTCCTGCCAAATCAGACGCTGCCGTCGGGTGACAGCAGCAGCCACGAAGTGCAGAGCACGGCGCATTCTTTCTAAACTGTTTCATAAATCGAGAGGATGAGAAGCGGAAAACATGTTCATGCAATAACGCACACGAAAAAAAAAAAAAAACGAATTGCTTTCCACGAAACAGCAGTTTTCTTTCTTTTTTTACCGCCAGTCGCCGCTCCTCTACCAGCAATCATGTCCCTACGTGAAATGCGGTGCTTACGCGTGTGTCTGTGCATCGCCTCTTCCTCCCCTTTTTTTCGTTTGTTTGACAGTTGTGCAGGTGCCACTTCGGATGCAGCCGTTGGCGTGTTGTTGTTGTTTGCCACCTTGCCTACACCTCATATATTTTCTGCTGTTGTTGTTGCTTTCCTCCTCCGTCCCTGTCATGCATGCATACGTACGTACGCCCATTTCCGCGGAATTAAAAACTTAGGCTTCACATCGTGACATTTAGTTAATTTTCACTAGACGTTGAGGAGGGAATGTCATTCATCCCCACACCACCGCGGCTCCATTCCGGTCAGACACAAACACCCCTCCCTTTTGAAACTGAAGCCACCGCTTCCCCAGATGCATGTGAAAGACAGAAAAGTGGTGCTGCGCCCAAGTGCTCTGTGTGTGTGTGTGTGTGTGTGTGTGTGTGTGAAGATGCGCATACAACCCCAAAAACAAACAAACAAACACAAACACACACACACACACACACTTGCATTGAGTCAAAGGAGCATCTCACCGGTGGTGACGGTTGTTCCTATTCCTCTTCTCCTTCTCAGCCAGTGCGGCAGAAGCAGCCGCAGCTCGCTCCTGCGTGACGGAGTGCGGAGAGTAGCGCAGCAAGAAGGTGGCACCAAGCAGTGGATGGAATAACTCGCTGATGTCCGCCAGAAGCTCGGGACTTTGTTTTGTCACCCACACTTCCAACAGATATGCCCGCTCGCGCACCTTGATGGCCACACCGTTCACAGTGTTCCGCACGGACTTGGACCAAGATTCCCCAACAGTGCGGCAGAGCAGCAGCACCCAGGCGTCGTTTATACAACTGTGGTCTAACTTGATCTTCACAATGCCACCATTGACGTTTCCAGGGTCCTCCCACTTTGGGTTGATGCCGTCGCGGAAAAAATAGAGAGTGCTAACTCCCATCCCCGTCGGTTCCGACACATTATTGAAGACTTTCCAGAAGGTGGCAACAGAGTCTATACGAAAGATGGGCACAGGATCGTATGTGCTCTCCCGAATGCTCTCCCCAGTGCCCACGGGCATGTAAAAGAGGCACCACAGGTCGCCCAGCGACATATCAGCCGCTGTTGGTGTCAGTGAGAATGGAGATGGTTTATTGATCGGAATGCGGTTCAGCGTGCGGCGAGGGATGAAAGCTGCCGCTCCCACCTTGAGGGAACTGCGCTTGCTAATCTCTAAAATCTCCTCCTCTGTCTTGTCTACAACAATTGGAGTGACGGGCGGTGTAAAACTGGTCTTGAAAACCGGCAAACCTGTTGCTTGTGCGCTGCTGCTGCTGTTGCTGTTGTTGTTGTTGTTGTCAGCAATAGTATTAGTTAACGTGGTCGCATACTTACCGCTAGAATGGGGACAACTCTGCTGCTTTTGCTGCCGCTCCTGCTCCTCTGCCAGTTCGGCCGTCGAGGTAGGCAACGTCGCCAACAAACTAGCGCTCGAAAGATTAGGAATGAAATCCTTTGCGTCAGGGTTCATTGTCGGCGAGGCGGAAGGAAACGCTGCGTGCACAGGACTCATCCGTGTGGGAAAGAAAAGCGCTGTTGTCGGGCTTCGCAGTGGTGCTGCACTTGTGGCGTGCAAGGGCGACGATTGAACTGGGGCGCTGGATCCATGCGTTGTCACAACGTTGGTGGAAGTCATGGACGTTGTAAACCCAGTTTTACGCGGCAATGGTGGTGGCGGTGGTGGTGGTGAGAGAACGGCAGCTGGCGGCTTGCGCGCCCATGACGGGATGTACTCCTTCACATCAGCCTTCAGCAGGGAAGCCATTCCAACTGTCGATAGTCCCTCTTGTGTAACGCCTTCCGCACGTCGTGCCCGCTTTCGTCTGGTGCGTACACAAGTGAGTGCAAAAATTATATATATAATTATTTATTGTTGATATTTTATTTATTTACGCGTGTGCGTGTGTTAACACTCCTTTATCCCGCCCTTGTGCTTCACCGTTTAGTCAAATAAATAAGAACAATTTTTTTTTTTTTTGATGATAACAACTCACTTGGCGTTTCCAAATTGTAGTTATCCGAGGCAACTCAACGTGAAGGCGCCGAGTTGCACACCTTCCACTTTAGGCAGCTATACCCGTAATGCGTGACTTCCAAGAAGAGGAAAGAGAACGTGGAAAGGAAACAAACAAACCCCCTAAGCAAGCCGTGCAGGCAGCGGCAATGATGATGATGATGATGGCGAAAGGAGAAATGAGGGAGGAAGATAACGGCAGCGAAGAAGGGGGAACACACAAAAGCAATCCGTGGGGAGGTGCCAATGGGCCAAAGAAAAGAAATGATGGTGAATGAATGAATGAATGGAGGCGCAATCAACTCCCCCACCCCCCCCCCCCCCCAGACGCATCGTGTGCGACAGAGACCGTGTCAAAAGGCCCGGAATCTCCTCCACCACCTCCACTGTGTGCATGCATTACTACTACTACAATATATATATATATATGTATAGTGTGTCTGCATGTATACACACGGACTCGTTTGATTTTCGTTTTCTAATTAGCATTTCCGTTTTGATAAATACGCTTTCGCTGCCAGCATCACCGACCACCACACACCCCCTCCCCCCCGCCAGGGGCCGTGGGCCACAGCGAAAGAAGAATCGCCCGAGAGGGGGAGGGCAGAACGACGAGAACAACAACAACAACAATAAATAATAATAATAATGATAATAGTAATAATGGTAATAATTAGGGGACGCACAGTTACACGCAGCGTCGACATGCGTGCGCGACTCTACGGCGTCACGCGCTGTGGGTCACGCGGGAAGAGCGAGACGAGACGTACGTTCTGCAAGCCGAGGTAGAGCATTACCACCCGCTCAAGACCAACGCCAAATCCACCGTGCGGCCAGGCGCCAAGGCGGAACGAGTCCACGTAATCGCTGATGGGTGTCAGGTCAACACCCAACGACTGTGCACGCTTCAACAGGAGCGCTGCGTCGTGAATACGCTGAGCCCCACTCGAAATCTCTTCGCCACGGATAAACATGTCGTATGAATTCGTAAATATTTCATTGTCGGGGCACGGCATCGTGTAGAATGGCCGCGCGTTTGATGGGAAGCGATCTGAGATGAAGAAATCCACGCCGTAGCGCTCCTTCACCAACTTTCCAAGAAGCTTCTCATTGGCAGTGTTGATATCACTTGTCGGCTCCAGCTTCGTCTCCAACACGGTGTTCAGTAATTCGATGCACAATGGGTAGTTGATGCGCAACATGCGGATCTTATCGTTGCGTACTCGGGCCTTGTACGCATCCGTCGGCTCTGCGGCGTCCTCAATGACGCCAACGCCCAACTCCTTCATTCTCTCCACTGACACCTGCCACACCAGGGGTTCGAAGGGGTATTGAAGGTCAATGCTTTTGAGCTCATCAGTGTGACTCGCAAGCTGCGCAAACATGTAGTTGAACAGCTCCTCTGCAAGGTCTAGGACCTCGTAGTAGTGCTCGCTGATGCGCATTTCCACATCGAGTCCAACAAACTCTGTCAGGTGGCGATGCGTGTTACTGTTCTCGGCACGAAAAACTGGACCCACTTCAAAGACGCGTTTCAGATCGCCTTGAAGAGCCATCTGCTTGAAGAGCTGTGGGGACTGCGCCAGGTACGCGTTTCGGTTGAAATAGCCAAGTTTGAACACATTGGCACCTCCCTCGCTCGCAGACGCAATGATCTTCGGCGAGTGAATCTCCACAAAGTCGTGGTCAATAAGAAACTGGCGGAAGTACTGCCCCACACGAGACTGCATCTTGAAGATCGAGTTTGAAGCCGCGGTGCGGAGGTCTAACCAGCGGCATGCAAGTCGTGTGTCAAAGTTGATCTTGATGCCCTCAGCATCCTCGCGGCGCGAGGCATCCTCCAGCGTAAACGGGAGCACACGCTGTGCCTCGCTCACAACGTGAATCTTGTTGATCTTTAGTTCAATGTCCTGCTGTGAGGTGGCAGTGATGGGCTGCTCCACACCGCACACCATTCCCTCCACGTCCACAATGGACTCGCATGGAATCTGACCAATGAAGTCAATCATCTCCTTCGGCACGTTCTCCGAAACGGCCGACATGGCCTGAATGGAGTGCACCCCATCACGCAGCACAAGAAAGGCCAACTTGCCCTTTTTGCGTGTCGTGTCTACACGGGCACGAATCATCACGGACTCGCCAACATATTCCTTCGATAAGGCAGCAATCTCGACATAGTTTTTTGAACCGTAGACGGTCGACTGCACCAATCGAGCCGTTCCAAAGACGTCAGCGTATTTGGCCAGCAGAGCCGCTTTCTCCGCCGCGCGGGCAGCCTCTTCTGCCATGCGTGCATCTTTTCGCGCCTCCTTCTCCCTCTGCTTTTCTTGCTTCTTATCAGCGTTCTTTGATGGGGGAACGCGTCCGGCGTCCTCAGCTCCCTTCGGCACTGGCGGCTGTGCGTGATCCGACATTTGCGTTGGTGTGTTAGCGTATTATTCTCTCGTTGCTGTTCGCTTGTTCGTTTGTTTGTTTGTTTGTTGCACCCCCCCGCTCCTTGTAAAAGAATGAAATGAAGCGAAGAATCAATTCCCGTTTGGCACAGTTTCTTATTGGTGTGCGTGTGCTTGAACACTGAACAGAGATAGAGAGAGAAAAGAGGATGGCGGAGAGGACGAAAAGATTGAGGCTCTCCGTGCCATGATCCCGATGCAGCAAGAAAGAACACCACAGATTTGTACCATTCGGGCGACCTCAACCGGGCTCGGCGTAGCCATTCGTGTGAGCAGCGAGTGGCTGCCGTATTTTACCAAACAGTTATCGATGTGTGCGTCCGTGTGTGATTGTGTGATTAGCCACGATCGTCTCCACCCCGTCGATGGGGTGGATGTGTCATGTCTTCCATCTGCTGTTTTGGCTTCATTCTCCACTGCTGCTGTTGACTCATGGCGCCCTCATACTTTAGCTTGGGCCAGCGCTGCTCAATCTCGGCAGCCTCAAGCTGCACGAGCGACACCTTGGCATCGCTGCCGCTCTGTTTGGACTCCTCCGAGTGTATCGCGCGCTCCAGATCAGCCTCAGTTTGCAAGCGCTTTAGCAGGCGCTGCCTCTTCCAGCAGGCCGCATCATCTTTTTTTTCATCACCGTCACCAGCAGCCTCGCCACACGTCTCAGTGAAAGCGAGCCACTCCGGGAGGGAGTTCACGATATGATGCAGTCCAATTCGCTGCACGTACTCTCGATGAACGTCCGATAGCTTGGAGAGGAGCTCCGCCTCGGCAATCCCGTCATCCGGAATGTACTGATACAACTCGAGTGCAATATCCAGCGGCTGGCGGTCGGAAGCGCGCCGGATGCGGGCCTTTTGTGGATCCTTCTCGGTTGAGTCATCAACCACGAAGTACGTTGGATACGAGGCAAGCCATGGCAACACCTTCTTTGGCAATGATGGCCGCATCCTTGGTGTGACAAGCGCGAGCAGCTCGTCCAAATTCAGCGTGCGGTGCGGTGGGAATTTGTCAAAAAGCTCGTTGATAATGTGTGTGTGCGTGTACTCGTATTGAATTCTTCCTTCAGGAACTGGTGCATTTTGCGCGCCGCTCGCAGTGCTTGTGCTGGTGGCGACAGCATCAGTCGTATTGGTGGTGGTGGTGGTGGTGGTGGTGGTGGTGTGTCTCGCTTCGCCCTCGCCATTTGCCACCGTCAATAGGGATGACAGTGGTGTTGATGTTCTTGCTGCCTTGGGGTGCTGAGGAATCCACCGCGCCACCTGCAACATGTCCTGCGAGAGCGACACGGAGCGCCCGTGGGCCCGCAAGAACCCCGCGAAGCTCTTGTATTCCCGCTTAATCTTCTGCTTCTGCTCGCGTGTTAGCTGCTCGTAGAGCGACGTGATGTTCACCCATTGTGGGATGTCGCCACCGCACACCTGATCCCTCACCAGTTTCGCAACGCTGGGAACCGGGGACTCCTCCAGCGTGTGATCGTTGAGTGCGAGCGGGGCCAGATGCAGTGGCCGGCGGCGAATCATGCCATCAACAACCTGAAAGAACTCTGGAAACTTGGATGCAATAGACGCGAGACCACCCTGGCAGTCAAAGTATGGATGAAACAGCACGTCCTCCGGTATGTCTTCCTCCACGTGGTCGAGAAGAGTAAACTCCTTCGGCACAAGCGCCTTGAGACGTTCCAGCACAGGCACCTGCTCCTCCAGCCGCACGTGCACGGCAGGCGGCGCACATGTGGGTTTCAGCGCCACGCTTGCGTTACCCTGCTCGATAGACTCGACCGAAACAATAAACTCGGGTTTTGCCACGTAGTTGATCACATCCCCCACATCCGTCATGATGAACTTTTCGTCTGCGGCACCTCGACGTGGGTGGTTCAGGTCGTCGCGGAGCTTCACATCCGAGCGACCCCCCTCAATGATGTGCAGGTCAAAGAAGAAGCGGTAGCGCTTTATGAAGGCGGCAAAGCGACCACGCCCAAGAAAGTGCTTGCGACAGTCCTCCGAGAGGATCGCCGCCACGCAATGAATAGGAACGTAAAAGGTTGGGATGAACTCCACAAACGCTGAGAGAACCTCCTGCGGCGACTTCCACGGCAGCGCAGAGCTGGAAGTCGCCGCGGCGGTGATGACGGCGCCGGGTAGCGGCGGAGGAGGGGGCAGTTTTCCCCCGCCACCCACGCGCGGCGGAATACTTCCAGCACTCGGCAATGGAGGGGGCACACGCTTCGCTGCGGTGCGCCGCTGCTGCAGCATTGAGATGCGATCAAGCAGGGACCAAGAGAAGGCACGACGCCACATCAGCGCTCGATTCCCCACTTCCTTTTCACACCCACCCACCCACTGCACCGCCTCTTCGTCACCCCACTCTTTCCCGCGGGAAGCGTGTGTCCGTTGCCACGCAGGTGGAAGAACTTCCACACCCTTCGGTCTTCGTTTATTTATCGGTTGGTTTCGCTTTGCTTTTTCCTTTTTTTTTTTTTTAGTTGCTCCCTATCGCGAATCACTCCGTATTCACACCACCTACTCGCCCACCTTGGTGAATTAAACAACCTCCAGAGTAGCGAGGACTGAGAGCGGCCCACGCAGAACAGCAAAAGAGATGGTGCAGGCACGTACATGTGGCATCTGCCACTTTCCTACACACACATATATATATATATATGCACAGCACCCTGCACCCACATTTTGTGCCAGGTCTCAAATAAAATAAAGAGAAACATGCATTCATATCCCTGCAGCTACAGCCACCACTCCACGGCGATGTACTTCATTCTGACTTGCCCCAAGAGGTGTTACACACGAACACAGCATTCTCTCTTCGGTTCGTTTATTGTTGTTGTTCTTGTTGCCTTCATGTGTGTGTTGGTGTCGTGGTTTTCTCTCATCATCATCATATTTTTTTTTTTCTTCTTCTTCTTAATATTTAAATCAATTGAGTAGCCGATGCACGCGATTCACTTGTGTTGGTCTCCCTTCGCCAGGTGCTTACGCCCTGGCAACGGCTTGAAGCTCGCGACGCACCTCCGGTGTTAACAGGTAGTGAAAGTGTCGGGCGCAGACCTCCTGCAGCATTCCAATCTGCTCTGCCGTCAGATCACCTTTGTACCGCTGCGTAAAAGACAAGAGCGTCTGGTGCCACAGAACGGGCAGCTTCTCCTCCGAGCTGTGCGTTCGCACAAAGCGATGAAAATACGCGACGAGCGCGTCCACCACTTGATACGGCATTGCCATCTTCTTGTCAATCAGCACTCGCAGCAATACGGAGCGGGGGCCCGAAAATGGCTCCTGCGACAGCTTCACAATAGTCACTGCGGTTGGCACCGGCGGCAGGTGCATCCGCTGCAGTACACTTGCAACGACAAGGGCCTCCTTCAGCGTGCATTCCTTGTCCGTCGCGAGTGGTAAAATGAACCCCTTGAAGAAGGCTACCGGCTTAAACAACGCCTTTCGTATTGCCATGTAGAGAGCAGGGTGAAGTCGCTTCTCTGACGCCATGTGCTCATGCACCATCGGGAGCAGCACCGCAGCGTAGAAGCGCTGTGCCATGCGCTCATTGAGATTTGCAGCAAATATGCGCGTGGCCTGGTACGTCGCGTGCGGCGACCACTCGTGCGGTTTTGTCAACATCAGAAGCTGCTCCCAGTTCTTGATGTTTGGCAGCACCTTGAATGCCTTGGGCACCTTCCCCGACTTGTAGTTCTTTAGGATGCTGCCAATGGCGGTGTACACACGTGACACGCGTGGGTCTATTTTCTCCTCCTCGCTCTCTCCGAGAGTGCTGCCCTCATGCGCACCGCCAGATCCCTTGCGTGCACCCTCGTGCATCCTAATCTTCTCCATGATCATATCCGCCAGGTTGCGACTCTGCACACGCGACGGCGGCTGAAACTTCTGCAACAGCCGTGTCTCCTCCTCATCGATGCCGTACATGTTCATGTCCATGTTGATTTCAGAAGGAACCTCTGACACCGCCGACTCCACGTCATCGTACTCAATGAACACCTCTTCGTCGTTGTCACTGCCACCATCGTCATCATGGCGGTAGAAGCCGTCGTCGTCGTCGTCGTGCCGCCCATCAGAGTCAAGTTCCGCCAAACCGGGGTCATTGTCGTCCTCATCCTCATCCTTATCATCATCGTTGTCATCATTATCATGAACAGTCCTATTGCCGCCGCTGCAAAACCTGTTGAGCCGCTCCTCCTCCGCGATATCCTCAAGCTGCTGGCGAGCCGTCTTGAGGATTCGACTGGCCGTGCGCCCAGGCAACAGAACACCGCCTTCCGCGTCCACATCCAACCCGTCTCCAATCTCAGTCTTGCTTCGCTTCGCACTAGCGTAGCGGTCAGCGTCCAGGTCCTCGCCAAGCGGGTTTGCTCTACTTGCCACACGCCGCTTTCTTTCACGTGCCGACATGGTTGACGCGGTATTCCCCTCTCATATCACCGAAAGGAAACAAAAATAGAGAATCGACATTCGTCAATAACAACAAACAAAACATTAGAAACAGCAGCAATGGAATGGGGGGGAAAAAAGGGAGGGAAAACACAGACATCCACATACTCACCGACACAGAGAAACATAAGCAGCAGCAGCAGCAGCATCATATGCCACCCCACCCACCCACCCACCCACTTTTCCTCGTGCAACATGGTGCCTTCGATCTCTCCACTTTGTCTCCCCCACTCACTCACTCACTCTGTCTCCCTTTGAGTGTCGTGCTTGCGGATAGCACTCAAGGAAAACGGCGACCCAAAAAAAAAAAAAAAAAAAAAACGATACGCATCTCCACCCTCTCAGGTGGGCAGATGAGGAGGCGATGGAGACAAGAGGATCACCACAAAAAAAAAAAAAAAAAGGAAACAACAACAATGAGGAAGAGGATGAGGGAAGCAGTGCGAGAGCCTCCGCTTTTGTTCCTCCCACACCAGTGCCGTCTCCACACCCATCCCGTTCTTCTCCCCCATAGTCTTCCATGCACCCTCATTATCCCCCTCTTTCCCTCTCTACGGACTCTTCACCCGCCGCGCTGGCACCCGTGTTGGTTCCCTCGCCCGACCGCTTCGATAACAGAGCAGCTCTTCCGAGCGGCGCACCAAATCCGATTGCACACGCCGCAACCGCTGCTCCTTCGCTGCCATCTCCGTGTCGCGGTCCTCAAGGATCTTCATCCATGACGACACCTTGCGACTGAGTGACTCCACCTCGCTAATTTTCACCCGCAGAGCTTGCTCTTGTGCCTTGTGCGCTCCCAAGTCCCTCTTGTATGCATCCTCGCGCAGAAGCACCAATGCCTCGCGCTGCTCCGTGCGCTGCTCCAACGCTGCCAGTGCCTGACGTTTTTCACGCACATCACACTGAAGATCCTCCAGTTCGTTTAGCCGTTTCTTTAATAGCCTCCCTTTCTCCGCAATAGCCGCCTTACGATCATGTACCCGTGTGAAGAGTGACTTAGTGGCTTCACATTCCGTCAGAAGTTGCCGCACCTCCTTGTCTATGCCCATTACGTCGGAGTCATGTATGGTGGCAAGTGATCTACCACTTGCCACCTTTTGCCGTAGCAACTGCTCCTTCTTGATAAGCTCATCTCGGGAATTAGCCAGCCTCTGCGCCTGTTCCCGTTTCGGCAAAGTGTGTGAAAATTGATCCACATCTACAATTTCACGCAATTTGAGGATGGCCTGTTCTATCAGCTTCAGTTTGTTGCAAGTCGTCTCCAGGACGTCGAATGGTAGTGGTGCTGGTAGTGGTACTGGTAGTGGTACTGATGGTGTGGATGCCACAGGCGAAGAAGCAGCAGTGTTTTCCTTCACCTCTGATTCTCCTGTTCGTACTACGGCGGTAGTGAGAGCAGCACCGCCACCATCATCATCATCATCATCCTCACCCTCATCCTTCTCCACCCCGCGCCCATGCCATCGCTCAAACAGCGATTTCAGCTTTCTCACACCCTTCTCCCCTTTTACTCCTTCACCTTCCTTTTCTTCTTCCCCCTGCTTTTCCCCCTCATCACCCCTCGGCAGTAGCGACTGAGGGTCACCACCCGTGACGGGCTTCATCCACCTTGATGTAGGGGAGAAGGCGCCGACATTCTTCTCCTGACCTCCAACGCTGGCTACTGCGGCAGACTTTACTCCATCCGCCGCGTGTTGCATCTCCCGCAGCGATGCAGCAATGTGCTCCGTGGCCGAAACCGGCTCGTTCAGAAAGGGGTTTACAAATGTACCATCATCACTGTCTGAATAGAACGTTGACGAGCCTTCGCCGCCGTCAGATGAGGAAGTCGCGCTGCTCAACATCGGCGCTACTCGCCGCCTTTCCTCTGGTGGAGACGGCCGTGGGGGGACTGTCCGTCTCTCGTTCCTCCTTGAGGCATCGCCATGAAAGTGCGCAGCGTCAAACTCGGAGGCGAGGTCGCGATCCAGTCGAGGAGCAAACTCCCTGGAGGTATTTCTTCTGTTCGCTCCCTCCTCCTGCCGCGTTGCACCGGCAGCATCGCCTTTGTTGAGGTTGTTGTTGTTGTTGTTGATTGGCAACGCGCTCTTCTCGGTGTTTGTGACATCCGCAACTACCCCCATGGCCTCGGCAATGGTGGCGTTGTACATCTCAAGCCGCTCACGCAACAGCTGGATGCGCTTGTTTGATGACATGGGCTCGTCCGTCATTGGACGTTTCCTCCCCTGCGTCAACTTTCTATTTCTCCCGCCTCTTCCTCTCCAGTCACCGCTCTTGCTATTCTTCCCCCTCTTCTCTAGCGCACGCACGCACTCACCCCCACTCAATCAATCTCTGTACGTACGGATGCAATGTAATAATATAATATTATAATGATAATATAGATAGATAGATCTTCTGCGTCCTTCTCACAGCTTTCAACGTTTAATAACCCCTTCTGTTCTTGCCGCTACGATTCTCCGACAGGTGGCGTCACTACCTGCTTGCCGAGTAAAAAAAAAAAAAAAAACTACTCTCCAACGTCTCCGCCACGCTTACGTACCTCACAGTCAGAAACCCCGGCAGGAGCAGGAGTTGTGAGGAGGAATATGTGTGTGTGTGTGTGTGTGTGTGAGAAGATGCAAAAGCAGAAAGACAAGCAAAGTGAGATCGAATGGATGCAGCAGCCACACGTCTGCATAGATCCACTGGAGGGGGGAACTGGTGAGAAGCTGAAAGAAGAGACAAGAAATGGAGGCAGTTGCAGGCAAGTCCCTACTCTCCCACCCTTTTTTTTTTCTTGTTGCTTATGACCTCCTCGCTGGACGTTGTCTCGTTTTCAGCCTTCAACCAAGAGACCGCCAAGCTGCACGCAGTCTTATTGGCCCCAATACAGAAAAAAAAAGACTTATGTGGCGTATAAAGAGTGAAAGAAACCTCCCATGCGAGCATTGAAGGGAGAGGGGAAGGAGACGAGGAACTACAGGCAGAAACTCCCGCCGCCCTTCAACACCACCTCCGCTCCCGTGTTCACGCATGCACGTATGTAACACACAACACCCGCAATGCAGCAGCTGCTGCTGCTTCTCATTTCTGTCTTCATTGATGGTTTCCTTTTTTTGTGTGCGTTTTTCTTCGTCTTATGTTGTGCTTTTGCTTTTTGTTTGTTTGTTTGGTACGTTTCTCTCGTTCGTTGTTGTTGTTTTTGTTTGTTTGTTTGCGAACTGTTTCTGCATGTCTTTCCCCCGCCCCCCCCCCCCCCATCTTAATCCAGTCTACCATCATCGCTGAGTCACACATACCCACACAGAGAGAGAGAGAGATTGGGTGATTGAGGGCCATGCACACATATATGTGCACCTGCGTTTGTGCTTATGAGCACGCCGCCACACCTTCCACAAGTGTTCCCCCCCCCCCAGCGAAGCAAAAGAAGACAACAACATCAAACCAAAAAAGAAATGTAAGACCCAAATGCAAGACAAAAAAAAAAAAAAAACGTCATACAATACACTGGCACTGCCTTCAGTCCGCAGAGGGTGACGCCGAGCTTCCATCCATCCATCCGCCCACAACCACCACAACAACTACCCCCTTCTCTTATTTTGCGTGCGTGTCCTGTCGCTCTTGCAGCCACAGGAGAAACAAAATAAGAAAATAAATTCTTTTTTGCAAAAAAAAAAAAGGAAGAGAAACACACACACACACCTCCTGCCGCTGCCGCTGTCGCCGCCACAAGTGGAAGCGGAAATTTGGTGGAAAGGGAGGAGTAGTAGTGGTGGTGGTGGTGGTGGTGGTGGCGGTGGAAGGTGCCGACCATCACAGTGCGGCATCCAGCTCGGGCGCAGCAAGATTCTACAAAAACAAAAACACACGAAAATTTTTGGTGACGAATGTGGCAAAGGGGAGGAGGAAGAGGGAGAAGATGCCAGCAATCCCATCAATAGCAGTACATCACATGACCGCTCCGGAAACCGAGAATACGGCTCCCCCTCCATTTAACGCTCCCGCTCTCGCTCTCCCTCAGTCCTCTCCATTTGACTCTGCACCCAGCCCTTTTTCTTTTTTTTTTCTTCTCTCCACCCTCTTTAGTTTCTTTTGTGGGTCTTATCTAGCAGTTACAGCATTACAGTAGGGCATAACGAAACAAGTTACACACAGAGAGAAGCGCGGCACCGTCGGTCTGTGTGTCTGCCTCTGTGTGTCCGTCTGAGATCTGTGGAGCTTCTCTGACCGTCTGTACGTGATAGCCTTTTGGTCTGATCGTTCAATGTGTGCAGTTAGGTGGGGTTATCTAGATCGCCCTTTGCCAGGCGGCGTGCCACCTCAAGTAACTCCCTCTTGGTGCTCGATGCGGACAAGGTAACCTGGTGCTGCTTGGCATAGGCCAGAAGGTCCGCTTTTGTCAGATCCCGAAGAGCACGATTCTGTGAATGCTCACGGATGAAATGGCCAACATCCAGTACATCACCCTTCGAAACGGAAGGCTTCGCCTCGTCCTCCTCAGAGGGGCTGATGCTGCGCCGAGAGCTCTTCTTCTCGGATGGTGGTGGTGCCGGAGGATAAACCAACGAGCCTCGCGGTTCCGGTTCACCGTTCCCCGGAGCCTTTTCTGCGAGCTCCGGAAATGTATTGGTCCCCACCTCAGCCGAATCTTTAAATGCAACAGACTTCCTTGAACGGCGCGGGCTATCGTTTGGCGGTGGTGGCGGAGACGATGATGTGTATCGTCCAATGAGGCGCTGCAACACCGATGTTTTCTCGCCAGGAAGCATAGGTGGAGGGCTGGATGTACCTGGAATCCTTGAATGTCCAGAATGGCTGTCATCGGCGGGCCGCGGCGACCGTGACGATCTTTGCGCCTTTGGTGTGTATGACTGTGGTAAACTGTTCTTCGGCACTGATACCACGGGCACCTCTGGCGATCTCCCAAGCATCTTGCTTACCCAGCCACTTGTGGCGGCAGATGCCTCGACTGCATTGGGGTGTGCGGGTGTTGGCGGTGGCACCTTTGGAGCCTGTGGCGTGCTCAAAATACCCGACCACCGCGCGAAGCTCCCTGTTGGGGTTCTAGCCGTGGATGTCAAGTGTGGGGAGAGACTGTTAGCGATCGCCCTCTTCGGCGATCTACTCAACGAGCGCAACGGGGAGCGCTCCAAACTCTCCCGCAGCGTTCTGTTGATGCGCTCCTCCTGCATCTGTGCCTTGTCCAGAAGGGTGTTCACCCGCTGTGTCACCGCTTCGCATTGTGATGTGAGCTCCTGAGACAGCCGCAGCTGCTCCTCCTCCTCGGCCTCCTCCGCCTCCGCCTCAGCCTGAAGGCGCTGCTGGGCTGCTAGCACCTCAGTTCGTACCCTCCTCTTGAGGTGGGAGTTGCCACCGGTACGACTATAGGCACGCGGGTGCTTTGTGACATCGGAACTTGCCTTTCGCAACCTTGCAGTGCTGTAATGTGAAGTAGGGTGGTCACTGGGCTTTTCCCCCAAACGGCTGGTCGCAAGCGACGCGCGTGCGCGGTTTCGACTGGATGCGGTAGACTTTTCGTAAGGCATCTACGTGAGTGCCCCTCAAAGGAACCTAAAAAAAAAGAAAAAGAAAACGAAAAGAGAAAAACAGAGAGGGATGGTTGTGAGAGCGCAAGTGTGTTCTTACTTGTCGTTGTTTTTCTTTTTTTTTTTTTTTTTTGTGTGTGTGTGTGCTGCTGTTGATGTCGTGGTTATTATTTCGCAACACCCACTGGAAAATCCAAACGCCAACGGGAAAGGCCAACGACAACAGAGCACAATTAGTGATGAACAGGGAGAGACAGAGAGAGAGAGAGAGAGACGGAAGGATTTCGAATAACAGGTGCGAGAACTGCAGCAGGCGATTGGGGGAGTATGTGCGCTCCATTATATTCCACCGCCCTCTCGCGGCGTCGAGTTATGGGCTTCACCTTCTTGTCTCTCCTCCCACTCGCCCCCGTCGCACACCTCCGCACCTAAACCGAGTTCTTCCGTCTCATTCCTTTCATTTCCCTCTCGCTGCTGTTGCATTTCCTCTTCCGCTTCCTTCTCTCCTCTTCACCATAGTGGGATTTTTGTTGCAAAATGGCAACGCTGCATTCATATGGCCCATCCGCCTCCAACTCACTCATGCTTCCTCCCATCGTGTGACTGGTCCCCGGCGCCTGCGCCTGTCCTGCGAGAAATCTCCATCGTGATGAAAGCAAAAATTGTAAAAATACAATTCAATAGCAGCAAACCAACAAGGAATACCAGCAGGAAGTGTGGCAAGAGAGGGTACAGAAGAATGGTGACGGGAGGGATAAACAAGGTGTAGGAGAAGAGCATCCATATTTTTTTCAATGGGTGCAGGCCAGGTGGGAAGGCAGCACCAACGTATGCAAGGTAGAAGAAGAGGTAATCGTTGTACGCCTGGAAGATGAAATATAGGATGAAGATCGGCATGATGAAATAGTTTGTTGTCACCATGCGCATCGCCTGAAACGCCATGAAAAGGTCTGGTGCGACAAGCATGCTGAAAATAAAAAGGATAGTGTGTAATAATGGAACCCTCCGTGTCGCCGCGATTGCCGACTCCAGCGTGCTAGACTTGTTGGCCGCAGCTTCCTCCAAAGCCGTCGACTGCTGCACAGCGACACCGATAAGCATCCGATAGAGTTCGTCGTCAAAGAGAATGGTGTACAGCATCCCGAGACGAGGAAAGAAAACGGAGGTTGACCCCACTACCCAGACGCGAAAACTGTGCTGCCTCATGTAGGACCAGAAATCCGACACCGACACCTCTGGGCTCGCACACAGACACATCCCCTTGACCAGCTTCAGGTGTGCACTGAGCTTGATCACGTGCAGCGCGTTCTCAATGGGGAGGTGTTCCTCGAAGTCGAACGGCTGCATCTCCAGTAAGGTTGGGCCGTCGATTAGGTGCTTCCGCACATACCTGCCGTACTCAGCGTATCCCACAACGTACTGCATCCAGTACTCGACGTCGGCGACCGACCAGTCCACGACAGGCTTATCCGCTATCGGGGACGTGCGTATGCTAACTACATCCGCAGCTGACGCCGCCTTCTCCGTTACAGTTGCGGACGTTGGTGGCCACGTGTGCAGCAAAAGCAGCAATGGCATCATTGTCATAATCGCCATACGTGGCTTCCACCCACACAGACTCATTGTTGACGTCTCTAACAGAAACACACACAGACACTACAGTCCAATTCTTGGAGCGGCCCTTCTCACGCACAACAAAGCAACCTCTGCTCCAAGTGTGTGTAAATATGTATGTGTATGTGAAAGAAGAAAAGAGTATGAATGAATGGATGGATGTGGGACGAAAGATTCCTGTCACCATTCCACCACGGAATAATGATGATGGAGCAGAACAGTAAGCATGAAAGTGCCTCGTTTGCAACCAGAAGTCCACAAGGTGAGTCCAGAAAGCAATCAAATCCAAACAATAACGACAGTAAGGCATTGACAGCACCGCCAGCATCCTACACCTCTCTCCGTAGCAGCAATACACAGCAGGGGGGCTGCCAGATCAGCGACTCGTATACCGAAATTCTTGAACGAAAGAGAAGCAAAAGCAAAGGCAAAAAAAAAAAAAAAAGGAGGGGGGGGGGGGGGGCTGGAAAAGACATGCAGAATATAATACATTTGAACTATCCCATAGTCATACATTCACCCGCTTCACTTTTTCGGCGTGGCGGTGGCGCAATCCCTTGGTGCGGACCGGCGTCGGCTCCTCCAAAACCTTCGGAGCAGATCCAAGCGACAACTCCACTACGAGTGTGAGCGCCAGATGCTGAAGCTCCTCCATACGTTTCTCCTCAATGCTGGCCAACAGGTTCATCTCCCCCACCTCCTCTCGCTTTCTCGCCTCGGCAGCAAATAGATCTGCTCCATTTATGCGTCTAGGCGCTGTTGCTAACTTGTTTCGTCGCCGCGAGGGCGGTGCACTGCTCCCGGGCAAGCTCGACGACAGTTCAGGGGCGTTTATAGGAGGAAGAAGAAGCGCCTCCTGGGCGACAGCCGCTTTAGCACGAATCTCGCGTGCATGAATCAATTTCTCCTCCAGAGCTGCCTGACTGATAACGAGAGGCTCCTGCAAAGTGATGCTACGCGGTGGAATTGCTGTGCTGGATAATATACTGGAACCATCGGAAAAAAACGAGCCAATGTCACATGTCAGCACAACAACCTTTCCACTAGAAAAGCGTATCTGGTCATGAACTCGCAGTCCCAGGGAGAACGGCCGGGCAAGACACTGCGAAAGATCAGCTCTTGGAGGCACTTTTGCTGTCATCGAATGATCCAACACAAGTACATCCGTCACAGGTTGTAATACGGACTGCAGACGTCCCTTTTTGGGTTGCGGCTGCGACCCCGCCACGGCAGCAGGCAATAAAGAGAGGTCCTCACATGCCAAAACAACGTCATCATTACCGCCCCATAAACCGTGAAGAGACAGTGTCGTGACCAACTCATACGTTGGTCCAACAAAAGAGGTTCTGTTTTTCTTTTTCCTCTTTGAGCTTCTCTCCGCGCGAGCACCTGTCGTGGGACGCTCCTCCCGCGGCAGCAGACCGTGTGCCAGTGTGATGAGTCCCGTGAGTTGCACCAGCTTTACTGAGAGCACCACGCGTGATGCATTCTCCGCATCGCCCGCATCCGTCCTAGCGGCGGCGCTTGCATCAGCGACAATGGGGTTCAGAGCACCCTGCATAGCCCTGATCGACCCAACAACGGGTGCGTGATCCAGCCGCTGCAGTCGTGTGCAACACATCACCATACGCTCACTGTAGTCATCCTGCAATGCAATTGGAGAACCAACAAATGCAACGTCTTCCAGTAATGGGTGCAGCTGCAGCGCCCTAAGAGTCTCCTCGAGGGAAAAAACGGCGTTGCGTGTAAGATCCAGTACGCGCAGCTCCGGTAGACCTCGAAGAAAATCCAACTGCTCCACCTCGTTGTAAGCGAGACCGAGGAAACACAAGGTGCTGGAGGGACAAACCTCCCGTATAGAGCAGCCACACGCCACAAGAACCAGGCAGGCGGGCGGAAGGTGCGAAATAGACGTGAGTTGAGGATTGTTGCCCAGTACCAACTTGGTGAGATTCGAAAAGCGGGTCACGTCAGGGGTCATCTGGCAAAGTCCCCTCCCGGATAAATTCAGATCAGAAAAACACGCGCGGAGTTCATCCTCTTGGAATCGGGACTCTCGCTCTTGCTTAATTGCCGAGGCAAGCTGCTTCCGTTCACAGCAAGTTAGGCGTCCCCACCTAAAAGCGCAGTTTCTTGCCACCACAAGCAACTTATGAACGCTCTCATCATATTGAGAGCAGAGGAAACGAAGCTTCCTGATGGCCGTGACATCCTCACAGCAGTCGACGACAGGGAGGTCCTCCATCGGTGCCTTTGGGGGAGGGACTCCTTCTTTCAGGAGCTGAGGCGGTACAATGGGGTGCAGGGCTTCGTGTGGGTACGCTGCCCCGTCCAGAAGTCCTCTACTAAGTGCAGCAGCACCCTCCTGCAGCAGCCGAAGACTTTCGGACGAGTGTCCCGCATACGTGCAGACGATGTTCCAGAACACCTCGTGGAAAGTCCTGGGGGACGCCCGAGGCAGTTCACGCAGGACGCATGATTCCCACGGTGCGGGCACTATCATTTTTGATAATGCTGATTGTGGCGATAAAATTCAACCAAGACAAATCGGAAAGAATACTCAGCCACTTTCACACACACATACACGTACACACATATATATATATATATATATGTATGAAGGTTGAGAAGCCTTTCAGGTGGGTGGGGATGGGAGTCAGTTGATGAGTTATTCCCTCATCGCGTGTAATAGTAAATGCAGGGATGAAACAATACAATTTTTCTTTCAACACACACACACACACACACACAAAAAAAAAAAAAAAAGGGTGTGGGAGGGAAAAAAAAAATTTTCATGTCGCACACAATTTTGTTTCCTATTTTCCTCGACACAAAGACTGAGGGAAGAGCACATATGTATATAAATATATATATATATATATATATTTAATTCATTTAATTAGGATATACGAAGCAGAGCGAGCCACTATTGCTATCTTCAGAGTACATACAGATAGAGGAATTCCACTAACGCATGTAGTCAACCAGCTCAGACAAACAGACCGACAGATGGAGAGAGGGAGAGGGAGAGGGAGGGAGTTACACTGACTATTGCATGGTCATCGGTGGCGGTGATGGCGGCAACGCAGTGTAGCAGCAAGCACCAGGAAACATGCCTGCTTCCGTCATCTCCAACAGTGACTGCTGCAGGACGCAGCATCCACAGCAGCATGCAGTGAGGCCATCCTCACACTCAGAACCCTGAATACCAAGACTCCTCCGCAATTTGCCACGCATCATGCATTGGAATGCGGTGGAGATCAGGGAGAAGAAATACCTGTCACACAGACACAATAAGAGACAAAGCGGCCAATGGATCGTGGGGGTCTTGTCGCCGTGCCTCAGGTTGAACTGCCGAGAAAGCTGGCACGAAAAACAAAACGTTGCCTCCATACATGAGTCACAGTGCAGGCAACAAGTACACAAGCTGTGTCTCCAGCCACGGGGAGGAAGGTGTGGAGCGGGAGGTGCGGGAGGTGCGGGAGGTGCGGGAGGTGCGGGAGGTGCGGGAGGTGCGGGAGGTGCGGGAGGTGCGGGAGGTGCAATATTTTCCAACACCAGACCGTCAACCGGTCCATTTTCCTGCGCCTTTGCAGGAAAACCCGCATGATATCCGTGCAAAAACGCATTTTGGTCCATGTCCGACACGTAGCCACAAAAACAAGAAGCAGCTTCGCTCTCAGTTGCTCGGCTGATGAAAGCGGAGAACAGGAAACACACAAAAAAAAGGAGATGATGATGATGGTGGTGGTGGTGGTGGTGATGAACGGAGGGAAAATGACAAGCAGGAGTTCGTAGGTAGCAGCACGATCCAACATATGTATACTAATGATGATGCTCTTCTCACCCTCTCCAACAACAACAACAACAACAACACATATATATATATATATATATACATATATATGTGGACTGGTAGCGACCATTTACACTTCCACGTAGGACAATAGGACCCCCAAATGATCATCATCGTCGACGACCAGCTGCGAGGGCGTCGCGAAGCAAGTCACTAGATAGCTCACGAATGCGCAAGGCCTTAGCCCTACGCAACTCCTTCAGGTGGTCTCCACTGATTGTGTCCTCCGTGCCAAGACTCATATTCTGCAGTCGTTGAAGGGCTTTCTGGAGGTCGTTCGCCCACGCCACGATGGGCAGTTTTGACGTTCCGCCGACCTGAAGAAGGGCTGTGAGAATCAGTCCCTCGGGAAACAGAAATCTCAGAACCTCCTCGGGGCTCATTGCGAGCATCAATGAATCGTGAAAAGCGGTGGAGTGGGGCAAGGGAGCGCCGCCACCTCGCGAGCTCACGCTCTCTAGCAGTTCTGGTGCAATAGAGCGCACTACGGGCAGTGTTTGAAGTAAAGAGGCGCGTCCCTCGCACAGTAGCGTCGGTAACGAAGGGATCGGTATTGTGACCTTCGCCGCAGCTCCCTTTGACTTCTTCGGTTTTGGGGCATTTGCCACCTGCATGCGGTGTGACTCTAATAGGGCAATGTCATGCAGGATCATGAGACTTCCAAGTAGCTGACGTGTGTGCTCGATGCGCCAACTCTTCGTGGGCATGCCAACCAATGTATCGGTCAGTGCCTCCACCCTTTCCCCGTGGATGTTGCCCAGCACCATTGAACGCACCACCACCCAGTCGGTGTTGTCCGTCAGCTCTTCCACTTTCGGCGTTTGAAGAGCGTCAAAGGCCTCCTCCATTGTGTGTTCTTCCGCCTCCATGAGGTCAAATATGTTGCGCTGCGTCTGGCAACGCCGAAGCCCGGTAGCTATGCGATGCACAGAACAAATAAGCCTTGCAATAGAGTGCATCTGTCGCCGCTCAAACTCATGAACATCATTTATACCTGGCCACGACATTAATGTGAACACCTTGGAACGGATCAGGCTGCAATCCCTTTGTAGCGAACGGTAGTGCTCCCAAGCCATCGTGTTCCAGTCGCACATCTCCCCCACCGCACTGCCAGTGAAAAGCGGCCAATAACCGATATGCGACATTGTGTCATGTTGTACACTCTTGAATGACAATTGGCGCCAAGCCTCCACGTCTGTGAGGCCCAAGATGCGGGCGAAGCACACAGCATACACGAGCCACGCAGGATTATTTAGCTTTCGGTCCACAGTGTCTAGAAGCGACAACCCCTCCTCCACCCACTTCATATCTCTGCTCGCGTGATACACAAGCAGGGCAACGTTTAGGCAAACTGTGATGTAGCCATCGCATAGGCCCTCTTCGCTCCACGCAAGTTGGGCAGAAAGTGGCTTCGCCTCCTCGTATGCGGTGCGACATTCCTGCAAAAGTTTCCTCACCTCTGTATGGTCCGGTTGCTTCTCTTTTTCAGTGCCCCAGAGAGCGACATGGGCGCGCATGCCAAGAATCCGCCGCGCATGGCGATCTAATGGCTTCTCAGTTGAGCCGTCCTTCAAATCCTCCAATGACCATGCGTAAATAGCAGCAGCGGACGACTCATCCAGAAACGTCGACACATCCAAGAAGCAGCACGCAGCACGATAGAAATACTTGGCATAGGCGAGGGTCGCCTGCTGCAGCAGACTTGCAGCGCCCTGGCGCGAGAGGATCTCCATCTCCGCCATGAACGGACCACGGCAAGTTCGTCCCCTCTCGGAACCCTCGGCCGCAGCCATCAGCTTGTGGCAAAAACAAAGTGCATCCTCCAGTGTGCAGTCAGTATCAGTGAGCTCAATGACAGCACGTTTGGCCTCTTCGGGGCCGTCCAACTCCAGTACACCACTGCCGGTATTCCCCTCAGACAGCGAACTCAGGTACAGTTGTACAAATGTCCAATTGTCCGGCTGCCGGTTCCAGAGGTACTTCGCCACTGCATTGGTCTTGGCAAGATCGCCATCAAGACGCAGAGATGTAGCCAATAACTCCAGTCGAGTCTCCAGCAGTCCCACCGCCGCACCTCTGTCACTGCAGAGGTAGAGCACAGCCTCCTTGTAGAGTCTCTGCTGATGAAGCAGCTCGACGTACATCTGTGATGTGGAGGGTGATATTAAACCACCTTCCGTCAAAATCACTGAATCAAGAAGTCGTGTGGAAACCTTCAACAAAACATCATCTGTTGTGTCAAGGGGAACCCGGGAGAGATTCGCCTGCACAATCCATACCTGGTAGCGAGGTTCCCTCCACTTGCGATGAAGCTGCACCGCCGTTTTGTGCACCATGTCGTAGGAACCCATACGCACGTAAGTCTGAACCAGATTTTCAAGTATACTTCGTTCATTCTGTGCGTCTATTATGCTCTCATATGTCTTGGCCAATGCAGACCAGCTGCAGCACTGCTGAAGAACATGAAGAATGGCACTGATAGCCCTTTCATCCGTCAGCTTCTGCTGGCTCAACGCCTCCGCCTTTTCTCTGGCCTTCTCCATCTGTTTCCCGCTGGTCAAGATTAAGGCTTCTGCCGCCAGAAGGGCATGATTCTCGGGAAATTTTGCGAGTGTGGCTTCCAAGATGCTCTCCGCTAAACCTATTTTTCCCGCATCGATCAGGTCGAAGATGTGCGTGGCGGCACGGTCAACTGTCGACAGTGACATTCCGCTCCCCACCTGCCCTTATGGACCCCCCCCCCCCCAGTGTATATGTTTATATGTGTATTTATGTGTTTATTTAAAATGGCGTGCGTGTACTTCTGATGTTTTTTTTTTTTTAATTTGTAACTCTCGTTTTCGTCTTTTTGTTTGTTTTCTCTTCTTTTACGGCAAAAGAAATGACGATCGAGAAGGAGAGACGTGTCTCACGCGAAGGGGCCAGTGAAAACCCCCGAGCGAGAGAGAAATAAAAAGAAAAGGAAATATGTAGCGGGAGGGGGAAGCGAACAAAACGGGTGATGGCGGTGGCATGAAACGAGAATAATAACGCAAACGTGCATTTATATATATATATATATATATATCTGTTTGTATAAAATGTTATGCGCGTCCCACATGCATTGGATGCGTGTGCGCTTCATCCGTGTGGCATTGTGACTAGCACCATCATCAGGATGGAGAAACGGAGAAGCCGCGCACGCACCTCCGCGTGGCCACCCCGTATCTTCTCTGTTGTTTCTACCACATTTGTTGACTGGTTGGTTGACTGGTTTACAAAGTCTGATGTTTCTTGGGAAACCAGGCCTCCATGCTCAAGATCGGCACAAGAGCCTCCTGCAGCGCTCTCGCGCTAATGCCTGGGAAGACGCGGAGTGTGCCAAAATCGAGTGACCCCAGCGCCCTGCGGATATCAGAGACGTGGACACAAAAAAGATAGTTTGCCGCGCTCAACGTCTCGGCAAGCTCGAGCTGATGGTCTGACATGAGCGCTCGGTTGGGGACCACAATCAGGGGTTTCCTGCACTCCAGCACCTCAAGGATGGTCCCGGCACCAGCGTGAGAAATAACCAGTGCAGCCGTTTTAATGATCTCGAGGAGATCTGCACGATACGCAAAAACCTCCACTGTGACACCGTGAGCAGAATGCAGTTGTGTATTATACGACGACAGACCCTTTTGAACCAACAGTCGTGTAATCCCCCGCCTGGAGAGTCCCTTCAACACCTCTTCGTTGTCGACCGCCTCAATAAGGGGGTCAAACTGAGTAGAGCCCACAGTGACAAGAGCCACCACTTCCCCGCCATTTGCACAGCCCTCGTGCTCCTCCCACCCATGTGCCATCAGTTGCACGGCTTTCTCTGTTTCACTAGCGCCCACGTAAAACAGGCATCCATTTTTACCCAAGGGCCCCCTACAGCAGACGTCGTAAAGTGGCCGCCAGTGAACTGTGAACACATCACAAAATAAGGCCAAGAGTCTCCCCGAAAGAGAGAGACGTGTGACACACGTGTATGACTCCATGAATGCAATAGCAGGACGGCGATAAAACCATGATGGCGAGAATGACATTACCAATAATGATGCCGCTACAACCGGCACACACACACCAGGACCATTTACCAAGAGCACATCAGGTTTTTCTGAAACAATGAGAAGCACAGATTTCCACACCGCATGAAGCGTTGTGAAGACGGAACGCAAATAACTTTGACCAACTTCACGTGCCCGAGGTATGGTATACAGCCGGCAACAGCGTCGAAAGTGACGCTTTTCAAATTTAGTAGCGATACCGGCGGAATGGGTGTCTGTAGATGAGACAACATAGAAGGGACGGTTCGACCGCCAGACATCGTGGGATAAAGTCCTAATAACCCGCATCATCTCGCTCGTGTGTCCACCAGAGCCCAGAACAACACAGACATTCAACGGAACGTCCCTACCACCACGGCATCTCAGCGCCGGTGGGCCCCGCACCAGCCACAGAAACCGCAGCATCACCATTGAGAGCAGCATCGCCACCACCAAAGCCATCACAGAGCATAGCACCGCCATGAGAAGCTTTCAGTGCTATCTGCTGGACAACCAACGAGAAGATAAAATCATACGAGAGGGGTAGGGGTGAGGAAAGAGCCAGAACCAATGCACGTCAGTCCCCCTTTCAAAAGTGAATACGGCAATGGCAAACAGACGCACGCACGTACACACATATACACACATATATATATATATATATATATATATATATGTATATATATATGTAATGTGTGTATACCGCCTCTCTCCCATTCTTCGGCTTCGCGTCCCTCCAGTTCTCTCTTTTCTTTTCTCCTTCCATCACCCATCAATCCCTGCAACTACGTCCGACTACGTTTGGTTGAGCGCCTCGCCGGTGGCGGCGGCACCCAGCTGTAGTGTACAAGCTGGTTCTCCTCCACAACAGCTGAAATGCCGAGCTCTTCGCGTCGCAGAGCGCCGAGTCCGCCTCTTCCAGCGTCCAAATTTTGTCGCACACCGTCCACCACCTGCCCGCCATGCGCGCCACGGCCCCATCGTCGCGACTCATCGCACCCAACGTCCCATGACACCGTGATAATGCGATCATCCAAAAGCGTCCCGTGCAAATCACTCACGGCACTCATTGCAGCACATTGCTGCTCAAACACAACAAAGCAAAACCCACAGGGCGTTCGAGTGAGTTCACTGAGGCCCATGACGAGATCCCGCACATGTCCGTAGACCCCGAAATGCTGCCAAATCTGCTGCTCTGTAGTGTAGAAGGACAAGTTGCCCACATACACGGTGGTGCTCTTGTTGAGCTGCTCCTGCCGCCGCGCCACGAAGTCCTTTTCAGAGAGGAGTGAGCGAAGCAACTCATGGCGGTCGACGTACGCCATGCGCGGCGTCACGTCAATAAGATACTCCGCCATGTAACGGTCAAGTGACCCCTTGTGGTTTTTCGGCGCAGCTGAGGAGGAAACAAGTAAGTAACGAAACAGCAATAAGAACGAGATGAACGAACAAACAAATAAATGCGTGGACTGCACGCACACCCCTCCTCTCTCTCTCTCTCTCTCTCCCTCTCCAAACACACCAAAACAAACCCCCGCCCCCTTCGCCAATGCAGCAGCGAGTTTTGGGGGAGGAGGAGGAGGAAGAAGAAGAAGAAGAGGAGGAGTCTCCCATTAGCAGCGATGCTGAGCGCATACATGCACAAAGCACACCTGGACGCTGGTGTGCGTGAATGCAACCATTCCAAAAGCTTTGCGCCTGCAAATGTTATATATCTCACCCACTCTCCCTTTACTCCCTCCACCTCGTTTTCCCTCGCCTTTCGCACTTGAAAGGCAGACACCAGTACACACCAAATAGAAATTTTTTACACGGCTTCAGTTCCACTTGCCCCATTTCGGCGAGCCAGATATTCCCTGTAGCGTTCCCCACGCTCCAACGGTTGCACGCCATCGCCATTGACTGGTAATGTCCCCTTCGACACTGCAGGGCCAACCGATGACACATCGAAATTTAAAGCGGTGAGTGGTTGTCTGAGAGCAAGAGACACGAGCCTGTGGCCATCCTCGATTCTCTGGCGCACCGTATCGTTCATCACATCATCCGCGCTGTGCACCTCCACCCCGACGAGAAGAAGCAGGTAGTCTGCAACCTTCACCACCACCAGGAGGGACACAAAGGGGATGAACATAGGGAGAAAGCGGTTGAACCAGGATCCAAGCACAAGACTTACGTCCATATTTCGACTGTAAACGTGACCATACATGACATCTATATCCTCCGTAACGAGACCTGAGATGAGCAAAAAGTTGAAACACAGCGGCATGATGAGTCGTGCCAGGAACGTCGCACTGAAACATAGTGAAGAGTTGTCTGATATGCTGGGCAGGATGACATATATGTCGAACACCTTGAACTGCAGGATGGCCCAGTAAGAGCAGTAGGCCATGTAAAACATGAACACCATCGATCCAATAAGCTCAAACCTGCTCTTTATCACCAGAGCAATGATAGAGAGCTGCTTGTTCGCCAGTGGTTGAAACGGCAGCACAAGCTCGCTCCACAGCACTAGGAGTGTAAGTATAGTCGCACACAGAGCAGCTCCCTTGTAGCAGATGCTACGCAACGGAAACCAGACTCTCTTCAGAAGGCTATTGGCACAATGCAGCTCACGTATCATCTCATCATAGAGCTGACAATTTGTAATTGTCGCGTCCCACTGGTAATTCATCCTCTGTGCAATTTTAATAGAATGTTTAACGCGTTTATGCAGTTCCTCCAAGTGACTAAGAGAAACATCGGCGTTGTTGGTGTTCGTGTTGTTGTTGTTGTTGTTGTTGTTCGTAAGCCTCACCCGCGCGCTCGCAGTGTGGTACTGTGGTATGTCACGGTCTGCCATGGCAATCGCCTCCATCATGTGCGACCAATAGGGCCTGTGCTCCCCCGCAACAAGTGGGTGAATCGCCATGAGCTCCGACTTGACCTCCGTCAGGTCCATGGCAGCCATGTCCAGACCCTCTTGGATGTCGACAGCATCAAAGTATGAGCGGCGTAGCAGTCGCACAACATCGGAGTGACGCCACAACATCTTCGGAATGCCCACCAATCCTGTAGACATGAATAACAGCAATAAAACAAGACCCCATGCGTTCGCCAGAGAGAGTGCCAGTTTCAGAACACCCGCGGCAGAATCATAGGCGCCCTTTAGGAAGACAATGTATACAAAAAAAACAGCAATCACGGCTGCAGATATAGCATACATCTTCGCGTTCGTCTTGATGGCACGAATAATCTTTCGTTTGGGCGTGAACTCCCCCACCTCCGTGTACGCTTGCGAGACTGGGAGCACCGCCCATCCCATGATGTAAGTTGCCGCCATAATTCCATACCACACCCCAGTCAACCACGTTTCTTTGGGCAACATCGGGTCCGCTTTGGAGCTGAGCGCCGCGCTGATGTCCACAACGAGGATGGGGAAGGGTAGAATCGAAGAATAAACGGCAACTACGATAAACACACGACAGAGCAGTGGCATGCTCCTGGCAGACAACCTCGTGTAGTGGTGAAATATTAGAAGCGTCGCCACGAGTGCAAGGAGGAAAAACACGGTTGTTGACGCAATGCTGCCTGCAGGCATGGCTGATTTTTTTTTTTTTTCTACCCGCACAAATAAATATATGCTTATACGATCCAATTCTGGAGGCACAACGTCTTTCCTGCCACCGCCACTCCCCTCCTCCTCCTCCTCCTCCTTTTTTCTCCTTTTGCTCCTCTTGCCACCACCACCACCACTTGCTGCCCTTATTAGGACTTTCGTTGACCTCCGAGAGGGGGGGGAGGAGGAGAAGAAGAACAGCGATACAGAAGACGAAGAGGTAAAGACGTCGGCGCTCTCCAAAAGGAAAACATACACAAATACATTTATACTCATACGCGGACGAGGAAGAGAACCAAATGCAAGAAGAACACAAGAAGAACGAAAGAAAAAAAAAAAAAAAACAGGAGAAAAGCAGGAAAGCACGCTTCACACCGCCATTGTAGGAACAGGTAACAATATTGTACCCGACACCAAAGACGATGTTTTTCCACCTGCTGGACAATAAGATAAGAAAATGGTTTATTGCTATTAGGCCTGCTCGAGCTTTATCTGCGTCTCATCACGCTGCTGCATCACCAGTAGGATCTCCTCGCGCATTGGGTGCGGTTGCGCTTTCAGTTGCAGCGCCAGACGGTTGCGTTCCATCGTCAGTTTTGAAACCTTCTGCTTCAGTTCAGCCAGGCGAGCATTTATCTGCTTTTCTTGCATGGGCGGTTTCTTCGCATTGGTGGGACGGCCATCGCCGTCTTGGTTATTCCCCCCTGACAGCAACGAGTCACGCTGCTGTTTTGCTTCCTCTAACTTCGCGGGCAATTCATCCTCGCTTGTGTGCAACACTGTCTGGAGACGCTCCTTTTCTTTCATAAGGTGTTTCACCTGCAACTCCATCTCCCCCAGGGCCTCCATTGGTGTTGCAGCAGCCGCACCACCCCGCTGCTTGTCGCCGCCCGCGAGCTTCAGCTGCCCAGGGTTCAGCACCACAGCATCCTGCAAGAACTTCTCCATCGCTTTTGTATCCACTTGACGGGCACGGGCTCGAAGCGCCTCCTCGTTTCGGCGACGCTCTTCCTCGCGAAGAGCCCTGCGCTCTTCGTCCCTTCGCTCCCGCTCCAAGCGCTCCTCCTCCTGCTGCCGTAATTCGGCCTCGGTGAGAACAGGCTCGTCCCCATCTTCCTCCTCGTCCTCTTGTTGCAGCTCGTAGACAGGCTTTCGGCCCTTCGCCAGGCGCTCCTTGTCCTGCGCACGCTCCTCGCTGAGCATTGCATTCACCCGCTCAACAAAGTTGTTCTCCAGATACTTGAGGTTCTCCTGGCTTACCACATCTGGGTCCTCAAAAATCCGTTGAAGAAATGCACTGAGCATCACCTCGTAGTGCTTGTTTCCGCGGAAGGCATGTATGAAATCCTTTGTTACCTTTCCAAAGGCAGAGTAGTACGCCTTCCCCTTGAGCTCCGCAAACTCAAAGGTGTACTGGTCGATCCCCTGCGGCATATTCCTGTGTGTGTTTTTTTTACCTTCTTTTCGCCCCCCCCCTTTTTTTCCCTCTGTGCTCTCAGGTAGCAGTGTGGGACGAGGAAAGAGGCGGTGGTGGCAGCAGCAATAAAAAGGGAAAAGAAGATGGGAAAAATGAAAACATAGCGACAAAACAACAAGTACCAAAAAAAAAAAAAAAAAAAAAACACCAGACTTTATGCGCAACAGAGCAGGCGTATGAAGGGCAGATATGGGCAGTGAAGGTACGCTCATCTCTTCCCCTACTCTCATCCCATTCTTCTAAAACTTTGTCACGTTGTGTGGTGGCACGGGGTGCTTGCCAGGTGGCTGCTGGGGAGACGCAGCGACAGGTGCTCCTACCGCCACTGCTGTCTTGGGTACCAACACTGATCCCAGTGCCACCGTCGCTCCAGCGGTGCCGTCCTGCACACGAACAAACTCTTGCGGGGCCGTCTGCACAAACCGTATCGCAGTGGCTGGTGTGTAGGACTGTGGGTGAAAGGGCACAGGATTTATGACTATCGGTGGTACCGTTGTCTGAGGTGTCGGCATCGGCTTGGCAGAAGAAGAAGAAGCGGCAACAGCAGCAGAAGCAGCAGTTATCCCTGTTGTCGTTCTGCATGACGGAAGAGTCCCAGCGTCTTGCCATGGGGATGTTGTCGCCGCACTGACCACCAACGGTGGAACAGTGCCCCAATACACACGTGGCGCTTCCTCTCTGGCGACCTCGTCCATGACGCCAGGGAAAAGGAAGGTGTTGTTCTCGTTTCGCGGCGGCTGACCCCACTGACCCTCACCGTTTCCCCACTGCGCCCCAGGCGGAATGGGTGCGTTAAGCCCTGGCACCTTCAGTGAGGGATATGCCGGCGGCAAGCGTCGCATCGCCTGCATGCCGTACAGCCAAGGTGGCGGCGAGTGTGGTCCCATTCCCAGTGCTACCCGCAAGCGTTGAGAGAGAACGCCAGGCTCATGCCTCACCTTTGGCAGCCACTTCCCCTCGTAGAAAACCTCACCAATACGGGTCACATCCACGCCAAAGCGCTTGCGCTGCAGAGGAGTTCCCGAGATGAAGCACGTCACAAAGGCAATTTGGTCAGGGTTCGCCTTCTTGTCTCGAGTGGCACGAATGCGCTCCACGCCAAGAGCGGCAATCTCGGGTGGCACAATGTCCGTTGCACGCTCGCGATCGGCCTGGTTCGCCAGAAACGCGCGCAGTTGATTCCAGTGTTGCGGTACCTGCACTGATCGGCGCAGCGACTTGAGTTGCACGGTAAAGAATGGGTCTTCGGCATTGCCATCATGCTCTGAGACGATGGCGCTCACCTCCGGACCGTACCGCTCCGCAACAGCGAGCTTCAGCGCCTCCCATGACATCCTCTGCTGCCGCCGCCGCTGCTGTGCACCTCTTGCGCCTGTCTTCTGGCCATCCTTGACAGTCACGGAGGGCAGCTGCACGCGATCCTCGTCCTCGTCCTCCAGGTCTTTGCCCATGTTGGTGTTACGGTTGCCGCTCCGTATCCCATTATCAGCCTCTGCATCGCCAGCAGATTGAGATGCCAGCGCAATGTCCACCTCGCTGTCGTTGTCAGGAAGAACGTATTCCACCTCCTCATCCTCCTCGGCGACCCTCAGACGCGACTGAATAATCCTTGTACGCTCCTTGAGCTTCTGCTGTCGCTGCCGCCTCACTAACTTCCTATTCTTTGCCAATGACATGAATGTCAGCGTACAATTCTACTTCGTTTCCTCTTCCCTTTTCCTCTTCCGCGTTGATTATCAGCGCAGAGGCGGGAGAGACGCAAAAAAGAAAAGAAAAGCAAAACAAAAAATTTTTGTGACGACGACGACGACAACAACAACACAAGACAAAAATGAAAGGAGAACATCAAGCGTCAATAAAGACGTAACTGAATCCGTCTCGCTCGCTCGCTCGCTCTCTGTGTGTGTGTGTGTGTGTGTGTGTGTGGGGGGGGGGGGGGGAAGGAGAGAGACCAGCTGACTATGAGGGCGGGAAAACACAGAGGGGAACAGCAGCGACAATGGAAAGCAAATCCAGACGCGTTTATTGGTGCACACGAAGAGTGGCAATACTGAGAAGAGGGTGTCATTGAGATGACGAGACTCAATGAAACAAAACAGTTGAGGCAGAACGTGACATGTCAAAAATTCCCTTCTCATCACACTGACGGCTCGCTCATGAGCTGCTGCAGCTCCATGTCGACACGATGTACCTCTTCTCGCAGTGGGCTCAGAGGATACATTGTGATGTTATGCAGTAGCACGCGTCGATACACTCGAATGAGATCTTCCTCCCCTCGCTTCTGCGCATTCAAGAGGCGTCTCCGATATTCAATGTCGCTAAGTTTCTCCATATTTCCGGCGTCCTCCTGCAGATCCCCACGGAAACGCATCAACGTCAGCTGCAGGTGAGTTAACCTTGACGCCAACTCCTTCTTCGCTGCATCTTGAGTCTGTTCCATCTCCTCCATTTCACGCGCTCGCTCTGAAAGCTCGGAAGTTAGTCGAGCAATCTCCACCTCCTGCACCGCCACACGGCGTTGGGCCTCCTGTAGGGAAAAAAGAACGCCCTTCGCTGCGTCATGCACCTGGCGCCACATCGCATCGTCCAGTTCGCGCTGACGTCGCATGCGTGACACGATCCGATCGCGAGCCGTGACGAGAGAATGAACCCCCAACTCTATAGCCACCTTTGACGGCGATTGAACCACCGCAGTTCCATTTGACGCGGTCTTTTGATGTGCGTCCACTAGCCTCCGCGCCTTCAACTTTATCCCGTCTGTTGGTTGGCCGTACTTCGCACGGAGGGTCGCAACCAGCTCCAGTTCCTCCCCCTCGTACTTCCGCAGCAGGCTCTCCGCGTCTGCCATCGCCACATCGGTGTTGTTCGGTCGTCTCAAAAGACAAAATGCAAGCACCTCTGCCAACAGATTATCCGCAGGAGAGTCCATCATAGCCGTGGAAGAAGCCACTAACGATGGTTCTGCACCTTGTCTACGCCGCCTGCGACCTTCCAATGAGGACCCTTCGGCCAGCAACTCGGTTACACACAAGGAATTGAAGACAAAAATCAACAGCAACAACAACCAAAAGAAAAAAAAAAAAAAGGG
>JASANX010001054.1:33425-114715 GCA_030849745.1 Trypanosoma scelopori
CCCAGGGTGAAGCAAAAATAAAAGAGAACAAATTGTCTCGCAACAACCCGGCAAGCGCTTCTCGAGAAATGGTCATCCTGCCTTCCTTGTCCCACCGTGCGCGCATGTATATATATATATATATATATATATGTATGTATGGGATCTTGCCTCCGTGCTTGCATCACTTGTTCTGAAGAGGGAAAACTACTTCAGTGCCCACCTGTCGCCAAACACATTGAAATCCCCCGCCCCCGCCCCAACTGTCTGGACGCTATAACTACACCTTTACCTCAACACCACAACAGCAACAACTACAGCCAGAGCCACCAAACACATCAAACACACGAACCGTCTGCGCCGTAGCAGTTGCTCTTGTTGTTCTTCTAAATTAAAAATACAGCAAGGAGGCAATCCGTTACATTGAGTCTTCCACCCTGGTGGAAACACAAAAAGTCTGTCCCATACAAACAGACAGACAGACAAAGAAACCCCCCCGCTTGCTCCCCGTCCCCGTCGCTGAACTTGCAAAACCACCCCATGAAGCAAACGCTAAAAATCCAACCCGCACCCAGACCCCTCTTTGCCTAATTCCTGATAATAGCCAATCACCCAATGTGTCTCCCAGTTTTCCCCTTCTATTTTGGATATTCCATTCCCCAACACACACACACACACACACACACACAGAGAGAGAGAGGGAGGGAGAGAAATCCGCACATTCCTCCTAATACGTCTGAGCTCTGTGCAGTGTCAGAAGGCCCTTCTCATCCATAACCGCTTCGCGACTAGTGTTGCAGAACCCGCGCTCGTCCACTAGCTCTGTCAAGAGCCCGGCATTATTGTAGTATCCTGCAGAGATGTGCGGGCCCTTTAGTTTCAGGTTGCCTCGTGTGTTGGTGGAAAGAATCTTGGCATCACCCGTTCCGCGATCCCCCACTACCTTCGCCTCCGCATGCGGCACCATTCCACGATGCCCCCGCTTCAGCGAGCGCCACGTGAGCATATAGGAACTTTCCAGTGGGCCTCGAAACACAAACACATCATCAAGACTCAGCTCCTTCATCAGCTTCTGAAGGTACTCATCACTAGCAGCAGATTCATTGGCGTCCTCGAATACTGCTACCCACTTCAGGTGTTCGTACTGGTCTGCGTCAAAGTTTCCGGTGTGGCGAATGAGAAGATCAAAATCTGCTTTTCTGCCCAGAAGGCCTTGCACCTCCTCCACGCAGAGCTTCTCAATGCCATTAATGGCGTGGTCGTCGGTAAACATGTCGCTGTGGATGTGCACAAGAACCGCTCCTGATGTGAGAGCGGCGTAGGGGGCAATGATAGCGCCTATCGGGTCTGTATGGTGGTTTGGCATCACACCAAAACGTGTTTCCGCCTTGAGCTGCATAATTTGTGCAAAAATGAAGCCCGCGTTGACGCAGTTCCGATGGGAGAAGGTGATGTGCAGTTTGTCCTCCACCGCTGGGTGAGGATCTTCCAAGGCCAGAATCGGGTCGTCGGGGTGCAGAAGTGCGGAGAGGCGGCGGAGGCGCTGCTCGTAGTACGAAAATGGCCCCCACACAAGCATCTTTCGCATCGGCGTCACCCCCAACAGGTTCATATTGTGATCTGTGATGATCACCTTCTTCAAGAAGAAAAACTCTTGTGAGTGCACCCACTGAAATCTCTGCCCCGGGTACGAGAGGCCTAACTCGGGAATAACATTGTAGATCATGTCCCAGAAATGCATGTTACGCTCAATTAGAACGCCTTGCTTCATTTCTGGTACAACAATCCATTCTCGCGAAATGAAATGCGTTGGTTGAAATTCATTGAGGTAGAAACGAAGCTTGTCGGCGTTTATGTTGTGATGGGGCACTACAGCCAACATCGCTCCCACCTTTGCGCAGGCCAGCTGCAGCACAAATGTCTCACAATTGCATGGCTGAATCGCCAGCACCCGTTGACCAGGCCGCAGTCCCGTTTGCAAGAGACCGTGTGCAAGAGCCTCACTGTTCTTCCGTATGTCAGCAAAGGCCCACCGCACCGCCTGGTGCTCAATGCGGAGAAAGTCCTTGTAGTACATCTTCCGAGACTGGATGTTGACGTAGTAACCAACAAGCTGATCCAGTACCGGTGCCTCCTCGGAACCCTTCGTCTCCGAATAATTCTTTCCAGCCTTTGCTACTCCCTTTCCTTTTCCTCCTCCTCCTCCTGCTGCTGTCACGGCGACATTCCCACCAGAAACCGGAGATGCGATAGGACCGGAAGCCGTCTTGAAACGCACCAGAGCAGCATTGCAAAGGCTGACTTTTCTTGTGAGCTGACGGAACATTGCCCAGCCGCCACTACTACTGCTGTCACTGCCGCCGCCGCCGAGTAACTCAGCTTTTTTTTTTTTTTATTATCGGCTTCACTTTTTGTCTTTATTTTTTTCGCTGGTTTATTTGTTGTTGTTGTTTGTTTGCTTTTTTGTTTTTTTGTTCTTTGCTTTCACTCACCCGCTTCCTCCTCCTCTTTCTCCCTCGGTGGTTCCTCAACACTTGTGGAGGGGGAGGAAGAATAGAAGGGCAGTGTGAGTACAGGTAGTGGTGATGACGGTATTGATTGAACGTCTTACATGCGACACGGAGAAAGGCCATTACCCCCTTTCTGAGCCAACGTGGGAGAGAAAGAGGGGGAAAGAGAGAAAGTGTATATATATATATATATATATATATATATACAGAAAGAATAGAAGTGACAAAAGGCACCCGAATGCCATCACCTCTGGCCTGTACGAATGAGGCTGATGAGCGTCTGTGTGTCGCCCGCCTTGACGCAATCGCGACACTCGGCGATGAGATGCGTTTTCGCCTGCCCAATCCGCAACCTTGCTGCCTTCATGATGAAGGCGTTCACCTTCTTCAAAGCCTCCTTCAATTCGCTGTAGTTGGTGCACCGCTTCATGTTCTCGGCGATAAGTTCCCTGTTAAGGTCGTACAGCTGCGCGTAGAAGTGTCGCATGCCGCTGATGTTCAAAAGCAGTCGTGAGTCCTCTGCACGGACAAGAAGAGGCTTTACGCCGGCTGCCATATCAGCCATGTTGCTGCTCAGCTTTAGACGCACCGCGTCGAACTCCTCCACACGTTGAAGCGCGTCCTGAAGCTCACGCAGTTCCTTTGGAAAATGGCATCGTGCTGTGGCGTCATCCACCGACGCCGCTTCAGCAATGGCCTCCACTACTTCACAGCATATCTCCATCACATCAGCCCAAATCTGCACCTCTCGGTGCTCGGCGTCCCCCTGAATCACCAGCCCACCGCCATCGCGCATGTCAACGAGAGAAACCTGGAACTCACTACTTGCCCCAGAAGTGTTTGAGGGCATACCGAACGTTGCCTTCAACCACTCCTTTATGCGTGCAAGGGGAAACCCAGGGGGGAGCTGCAGTGTCATATAACCTGTTGGCTCCCGAAAAGGCAGCGCTTCCTGACCATCCGTCCATAACCGGTACATGATAAACCTGGGAATGGTGAATGAGAGCTCATGAATCTGGTAGTTTTCGGCGTTTGTAGCGCCGACCATGACAGATGCCGCAACACAAGCCTCCACACCGCGCGGAATGTCGAGTCCCACAACGAGCTTGGGCAAGGGATCTTCCATGGAGAAGAAGGCGTACTCCCTCCCAGGAAACAGAGCCTCGCTGTGTAGGACGCAACCCTGAATGATGGTGTCCGGGTGGCCATGATGCACCGTGAAAACTATGTCAAGCTGCCCAGACTCTTGGTTCGGCAGAAGCTTGTAACGTACCACCGAACCCGCCAGCGGCAGTGTTGCATCCGTATCGCCCTTGTGTTGTCTAGCCAGCTGCTCCTCCACGCAGGCGAGCTCGGCGGCTAGTGATTGCCGCTCTCTGCGCAATGTATCCAACTTGAGCACTTCTCTGTTGCGCACCATCCCCATTTCCCCCCTGGTGTCCACCAACTGCAACCCACGCACCGTACCATCTGCTGTGCAAACGATCGGTAACGGTTGTCCATTTTGCCGATAATCGTCTACAAGTACCGCACTAACGGGTGACGTGTATGTTTCCCTGAACAACACACCACGGTTCTCCACGTCGTCACTGCGCACCTCAAGTTGCCCATTGCTCCACCCGATGACAAGCTCCGGCACGCCATCAAAGTCTACATCACAAAAGGCAGCTGACACCGGACGGTATTTCCCCTTCACACGCCACACACGCTCCGTTCGGTCGTACACACCGACTGTGCCGTTGACGGAGAGATATGCAAAGCGGCCAGGTACACCGCTGTATACAAGCTGGTTCACTCTGTCCACCTCCATGATGCTTGCAACAAATTCCTCACCGTCGAACACACGCAGCTCAAAATCCTCTGAGGCTGCTACTATCGATAGCGGTTTGTTGGAAGGGGTCGTAGTGTTGTTTCGGTCCCATGGCATGAGCATGAGAGCTGTCACTTGGTCTCCCGTAACCGTCCAGAGCATCTCCGCACCGCTTTCGTCAAAGCCATTAACCGTACAATTTCCGCCCACTATCACCAACTGAGACGGACCATCACCACCACCACCGGAGCACTTTGTCGTATTCACGACACCACACACCACTGCCTGCACCCCGTCCTCCACGTTCTTATAGAAATACTCACTGTTCCGCTCCACGTCATACGCTAAAAGAGATGTAGCCGAACCAAAGTACAGAGCATCGACACCTTTCCTGGTGGAAGTGTCACGCACCCGACCAACCGCTAGGGCTGTTGGTAACCTTCCAAAGTTTAGTGTCCGCAATGGAGCAACAGAGGAGTGTGCTTCTCTGTATTCCCTCCGCCCAATCACAGTCTCGAGGCTCTCGCTTGTGTGAACAACGAGCTTGTGCGCACTCGTGGCACACACGAGTGAGGGCGTTTTTCCGTCAAAGCGACCAATCGCCGCCAGCCCTTCCAACAGCGGTGTATTCAGCTGCAGCTCGAAGGCAGGCCTCATGGAGCAATAATTAGCCTGTGCGTTCATGAGCAACAACAACAAAAAAATGAAGCAACAACAGTGGTGCAGGAAAACTAAACCAACACCGTTGAAGAACAGGTGGACACCCTCCACCTGCACAAACAATAATGATCTTCAGTACCCTCTTCTTTTTTTGTTATTGACCTACTTTTTGTTTGTCTGCTTTTTGTTGGTTTTTTTAATGTTTTTTTTTTTCTTTGGTTCCTCCTTGGTGTTGCTGCTCTAGTCGTCGTCGTCGTCGTCGCGGTCTACCAGTTCCCTCTCCCCGCCACCTTCCTTCTATTCTCTTCGCTCTAATGGCAGTGGCTCGCTTGCTTCCTTTCGCCAGACGCTACAAAGAAAAAGGCGACAAGTGAAGAGAAACAAAGGACTTCTACGATTTTGTCAAATGCCTCTCACAATCACACACCCAGTGACACCACCTGCAGAGCGAGAGAGAGAGACAGAAAGAGCGAGCGAGCCCTCTCCGTCCGTCTCTCGGTTAGTGGGAGTGCGTCCTCCTCCGAGTCACTGATACCGAAATAAAACACCAGAAGGCCTATATATATATATATATATATAGAGAGAGAGAGGGGAGAGGGGGTGGAAAGAGAGGGAAAGGTGGTAGTGGAGGGGGGGGGGGGGAGGGGGGGTGGAGCTTGTGAATTTGGTTGCTTCGGTCTTTACGTGTGGGTGGAACAGAGAGAGAAATTTTTATCTATTTGCTCGCCGCGCGCGTGAAGCAAAACGCAAAGCAAATATGAAGAGTGAAGCGGGGAGGTGGTGGTGGTGGTGGCGGGGAAGAAGAAAAAAAAAAAACACCAACGCCAA
The DNA here is from genome assembly GCA_030849745.1 of Trypanosoma scelopori. Classification (NCBI taxonomy): domain Eukaryota; phylum Euglenozoa; class Kinetoplastea; order Trypanosomatida; family Trypanosomatidae; genus Trypanosoma; species Trypanosoma scelopori. The sequence goes on from JASANX010001054.1 coordinate 39,213, forward strand.
AAGAAGAAAGTGACGAAACGCACCCACAGCCACACCGAGAGAGTGATGGAGAAAGGCGAAGGGAGGGAGAGGGGTGGAAAACGAAACAAAACAAAACAAAAAAGTCAGAGGAGCGTCGAGAAGAGCGAAGGAAACACAAACGCAAAGAACACACACACACAAAAAAAAAAAAAAAAGGAAGTGCAAACGAACGAACAGAAACACACACGAAAAAAAAAAGGAAAAGGTGAAATGCGTGCGCACGTCTCGTGACACCCCCTTCTTTTTTGTTGTGGTTGTTTTGCATTTGTTTTTGTTTTTACTTTTCGGGGCTTTGAGATTTATGTTCGTTTTGGCCGTATTGGGTCCAAAAATGCGAGGCAGCAGCAGCAGCAGCAGCAGCAGCAGCAGCGGCGGCGGCGGCGGCGGCGGAGAGGGGGTCAAATCCAAACCAACCGACCGAAAAAAAAAAAAAAGAAAACACGGGGAAACAAAACAACAACAACAACCCAAAAAAAAAAAAAAAAAAACGGCGTAATCATTTGTTTCCTCGTCCGCTCCATTTCACGTCATTTGCCCTCCACATTGAGGCGTCCCACCTTCCGGCGCCCCGCTGTTAATCATCCGCTCCCTCGCCTCCCCACACCACCACCACCACTTGAAATCACCACAACCCCCCCCTCTTTTTTTTTTTTGCCTCTTTTCAACCCTCTCACGCCGTCTGCGTGCGCTTCTCTGAGCGGCTTCGCCTCGGATGCCTCATCGCCTCTCTCCAAGGACGAGGCATGAACACACACACACAAACACGTACAACCACAACCATCTGCAGTGTGGTCGAATAAAAATGGGAAAGAAAGTATTAAGAAAAAGTATCCGACGGCGAAGGGAAGAAATAGCAAAATAACCCCCGAACCCGAAAAAGGCAAGATAGGCATGGGTGGGGGCCCCAAACAACAGACGGGGGAAAAAAAACCATGACGAAAAAAGAAGAAAAAACACAAAAGAAACATGAGTGGAGAAACAAGAAGAAAACAAAAAAAGAGCGGGAGTACAGCAGGATCCACAAAACCGTTGAGTGCATCCATGCATAAATATTTCATTTTTTTTTTTCCTTTCTTTTGTTTTATTTTTTGTTTTTGTTTTTGCGGGTCGGAAGAAGGAAGGAGGAATAATAAGAAGAGGGGAGAGAGGTGGGGAAGGTGTGATTGTTTTCTCAACTGTGTGCATGTGTACTGAGTATCAGATTCATCCTCTCGTTGCTTCCTATTTTTTTTTTTTCTTTGCTTGTGTGCGTGTGTGTGTGTGGGGGAGGGGGGAGGGCCGTATTTGCAGCTCGTCCATATAAATATTATAATACGCACATGTATACGTATATGCATGTATATATATATATATATATATATATATATATATATATATCAGGGTGGGGAGGCGGGTTGCTGTTGTTGTTGTTACATACGCGCGTACACTAACACATATAGACACACACACACACACAGAGAGAGAGAGAGATAGATGTATATATATATATATATATATATATAATAATAAAAGAAAAGCACATAGTTAAAGATGGAGGGACACGGATAGACAGATAGGCACGTTCTCGCCCTCTTCCTTCGCGTTCCGTCAATGCCTCCCCGACACATCATGGCAATTCCCTCGCCCAGGTTTCCCCGTATACCGGGGGAATGAGCTCTTGAAGCCTTGCGAAGAGAGAAAGACAGATGAGGACGGGGTAGGAGACTGGGTGGAGGAGGGCGTTAGAGATTGTTAAGAGACACACTGCCCCTCTTTTGGCCTTGGCTCACCAGTGTGACCCCCTGCTGCATTTTATTAACGCGTGGAGCAGGCTGTGGCTTCCGCCCCTGGTGTGGCACGTTTCCCAGCGTTCGTCGGATTCGTACCGTTGCGTCTTCTCACCATGATCTCTTGCCGCGCTGCCAAACGAGTATGTTTCGACTCGTTCCTCCCAGCTGGCGTCACACTGCCATTTCCACCTCCAGAGGCCAAAGGACGTCTCGGGATGGCGTTTGGATGTGCATTTGACCGTCCGTTGCACAGCGGGGCAGTGACAACGGGCACTGGCTTGACCGAGGCGTTAACATGACCCGTGGTAGCTCTTGTCGTCGTTGAGGTGCGTGCATTCCCCACATTCGGTAGAATCGACGTTGGTTCCTGGGTGCTGCCATGGCGAAAACGCTCCCCTGAACTGTTCCCAGTTTTGACTCGATCAGGGACTATTGCCACGACTGCTGTTAGATTCTTATTAAAGTTTTCGCCGACGCCGGAATACGCCACCTTTTGGGCCGTGTTCTCGGTTTGCTTTTCGTGGGCATCCTCCTCTGCATGTTTTGCGCTGAACAGAGAGAGGCATGAAAAGATACAACTTCCTTCTTCTGTTTTATTCAAACCCTTTAGCCATGGGTGTTGTCGAAGTTGCCGCGCAACTGGGCGCTCTTTTGGGTCACTGCGTATGCACTGACCAATGAAATCCTTAGCATCATCGGATATGTGTGACGGCACCTGCTCCTCCAGTCCGCCCTTCATGATGGCAAACATCACCGCCATGTGGTTATCTAAATTCCAGAAAGGTGGGTGACCTGTCAGCATTTCTAATACGCAGCAGCCTACAGACCATATGTCAGCCATGTAGCTATGGCCACTGCATGCAATTACTTCGGGTGCCATAAAGTTTGGGGTACCAGCAACACTGTCTGTCACGAGAGTAGTCTGCAAGTCCTTACTGGTGCCAAAGTCTCCTACCTTGAGCACGCCACTCTCAGTTAAAAACAAATTGTCGCCCTTCAGGTCACGATGAACAATGCGTCGCTGGTGAAGGTATTCTAGACCCTGAAGTAACTGGCTGGTGTAGTTTCGAGTCTCATCCTCGCTAAAAGAACCATGCGTTCTAAGCCGCTGGGCAATCGTCCCACCTCCGATGTATTCCATGTAGATCAGCAGAGCGCTACACCCCTCGTCACGTCGCGCAGAATAGTAGCTTATGATGTGTTCATGGTTCAACTTTCGCATCACACGTATCTCCCGCTCTAATGCGCGGAGCTGCTTCTCCACATTCTTACTGATGTCAGCCGTCACCAGTATTTCTTTTATGGCGAGGGGGAGCCCCGTGTCAAGATCCACTGCACGGAACACATCGCCATAACTCCCGCGGCCAATCCGCTCCTCCCTCCGCACATTCACAATCTTCTTGATTGGTGGTGCCTCAGCCACAGCAGAGCCGCGTCGGCTTGGCACAAAATGCAGGCAACCAGAGTCTGGGTCCTTCCCCGGGCTGTCCTTGGAAAAATGATGGCTCACGCTCAGCGCCCCGTGCTTTGCCTCCCCAACACACGTTAAACTGCAACTATGAACACTCTCCAAATCGAATGTCTCTGTGTATTCTTCTGATGACGACGATCTAGACGAAGCCAGGGACATGGAAGACATGGAGTATAGCGAATTGCCATTTGTTACCTGTGTTATACTGGGGCTTGCTGTCTTCACAGTGCCAGGACGCGCGGACAAAGTCATTCCATCCTGGGCAAAGACGTTTGGACCTAGTGCGGGAAGCTTTCCCCCTTGCTCACACGTGACACTCACGGACTCACTAACCAAATCATCAACAACATCCTCGCTGAGCACCGTGAGACTCGTCCTCGCTGACGTGGGGCGATGCAAGACGCCATCCAGACGCACAAGCTGCGTTACAGCCGGTGATGTGTTCAACGTACGTACAATGCGGCGTGGTGTGATGATGCCACAGGATGTTGGCGAAAGTGTCGTCATGAGTGGGGTTACATCGGGTCGTTCACCATCCAGACGAAACGAACCAACATGTAATGCCACATTCCTCCGATGTGGGGGATCGTTGCTTGATCGATGCATGCCTGTAGAGGAGACAGACACTCACACACACACTCAATCACTCAATCACTCACTCACACACACACACGCACGCACGCAGACTCACACGAACCCAGACGGAGAGAATGCGTGAGAAAGAAAGAAAGAAACACAAAAACCTCTCCAATTTCCTCCTCTTCTTTCTCTTTTTTTCTCTTTTTTTTTTTTTGCTTCTCTTCCCCAATTCTTTGTTGTTGCTGTTGTCTTACTTTTCCCCCACCCCCTCTTTCTCTTTGTTGTTGTTTTTTCTTCCTTTGCTTGTTTGCCTCAGCCCCTCTTCCTTCTTGTTCCCTCTTGTTTTCTTCGTTTGCTCTTCTTCTCTACCCTCCTCCGAGTTCGGAGAGCGCACGGTAAACGAGTAATGGCAATGCACACACACACACACACAAAGACAGTTTATTAGGACGCAAAAGAATGTTGACCAAAAAAAAAAAAAGGGAGGGAAAGTTTTGGCACTGCACACAGATGAAGAAAGAACAAAAAAATTCAGGAAGCGAGCGCTTCGAATGTGGAAATCCCAAACGCGTTAGGGCTTAGTTGCCTTCCGCTTCCCTTCTAAGTGGCTGCTGCCTAATCCTCCCAGTAATTCGGATGGGCCTTGTTTGTTTGTTTTGGTGATGGTGGTGGGGTAATGTACTGGTTGCTCAGCCACGTGCGTATGTGTGTCTTCCCTCCACCCCCTTTTTTGTTTTCTTTCTTTCTTGAGCTTGCGTGCTTCCTGTCGATTGTAATACTCTGGAAAAGACACCCACTCACCGGCCAGTTTCGTGACAGCTACTGCTGAGATTCCTTGCGTGTGTGGGTGGGTGGGTGATTTGCCTTGCAATCAGTGCGCCAACGCTCTAATGTGCCGAACGACCACCTCTCCCTTCTCCTCTCTTTTACCACACCCCCACCCCCCTTTACAATCACCCACGATTCTTCTCTGATAAAAAAGAAGAAACCCCAAAAATGGCAAGACCACACACACACACACAAAAAAAAAAAAAGAGGAAAATTCTGTTAAAGCACAGAAACGAAATACCGACGGGCACGCACAGACAGACAGACAGACATGCACACAGAGTGAATGAGAGGGACAGAATGCAGGGGTGAGCAGATTGTCATACGCACATATACACTACTAGCACTGTCATTATTTTCAACATCCCTTCCAAGTGTCAACAGCCACAGTGGATCGCATGGCATCTCGAGTTTGTCCGCCTGCGTAGCAAAACTATAGCGCGGAGGGAGGAATAAAAGGCACAAAAATAAAAGGCATTTTGATGCAGCTCATCTCAAACAACCCCTCGGTGCAGGTGGTATCCATTTTCTTTATTTTTTAAAGGGGTGGGGGACAAAAAGGGGCATCGGAAGGGTTCCATTACAATGACCAAAACAGGTGCATCCGCTACCGACTACCACGTGAAAATTAAACCCAATTCTTCAAACCACAGAAACTTGACATCATCTCCAAAAGGAAGGCGGGCGGGGGGTGGGATCAAGAAAAAAGAAAAAACAGAGGTATGATGCTAACGAAGCCTTCTGGTTCCGTTGCGAACGCACACAGCGGTTGACGAGAAGGGCAGTAAAGAAATACATGGATACGTGAACATGTACATGCATACAACGAGAGGATTTTCGACCAGGTCAAAGTGTCAAAAGCCTAAGGCATCGCCTTATGCCAGTCTATTATTGCCGGACGTAAAACCGCAGGAATGTGTCAGTGTCTCATTATGCGCACGTGTGTATCGGCGCGTTCTCTCGCCCTTTTTTTTTTTTTCTTGACATTGTTTTGCGGAGAATCGAGAGAGGAAAAGAAAGAAAGAGAGAAAGCTCGAATTTGCTCACCGAGAAACGGTCTTCCCACACTTTTGGCTGACTTCGCCTCGCAAGAGAGGGCAAGCGAGGCGCCTGTCTGCAATGAAAGGCCTGTCGCCTGCATACACACCCAAAAATGATAATGATAATAACAATAATAACAGTAATAATAATTCTACAGCTCAGTCACACGTTCGTTGTCGCAAATGCCCCCCTCCACAAGAGCTGCCCTCACATCACGTGAAAGTGTGGGAGGTCCACACATGATCACTGATGTCGCGCTTCTCAAATGCCTCACCACCTCAGGACCAAAAAGGCCCAAGTGCACCGTGCTCGTCTCCGGCACACTCACCAGCTCCTTCAATCGTGTGAAGACATAGTGCAGCCTGAGGGTTTTGCATGGCATCTTCTCCCCTGCCTTGTCCCTCTCGCATCGTCCCTCACCGTACTTCTCCATAAGCATGGCGACCTCTCGTCGCAGCACTACGTGGTTCAGGTCCTGGTAACACCCCACAAACGTTACAAAAGCAATCTGGTTCTGCAGCATGTGCTGCATCATTGCGTACATGGAGGTAATACCGACGCCACCCGCAATACAAAGTACATGCCTCTTGTCAGGAGCCTCTTTCTGAAGCCACTCGTCATTCTCCGCACTCCACGACGGTGGAATAAAATCCTCGTAGCATATCCTCTCACCACACTTGCGGGAATGCAAATAACCGGAACATATGCCATTTGGATACTTTTTCACCGCAATTGTAAAACTGGCTTCTGCAAATGCATATGGGGTGTAGAAGCCCCTCTTTGGCAACTCCCTCCCCAACTCGTCAAAAACCACCAACTTGATGAAGGTACCAGGCAGAAGGTGCAACCGTTCCGGGGATGAAAGTGTAATCTTTTTGACACCCTCGCACATCACCTCGGTATCCAGCACAACGCCCTCTTTAAATGTTGATGGCGTTAGGGCCATCTGTTGAGTGAAGTTGTTGAGCTTCGCGTCTACAGACTTCAAACGCCCCACCATGTATTTTTTCACCATTATTTTTGCGCTCCGGCTATGAATCCGATCAAACACATCCCCAGATTCCTTGCCCACTCTTGACATAATGGCCATTTCACCACCAGGGTGGCCCATGACGAAATCCGTCAAGTCGTAAACTTCACCTTGAAGAAGCAAAATCACCCGCTTCTCCTCATTGATCATGTGCTGCACATCCTGTTCAGTAAGAACCTCCAAAGAAGCCACAGCATTGGGCTTCGCCGACTCGACGTTTTGTTGTTTATCCACAGCATGCATCGACAAAGACGTTTCTGTCACGTCTTGCTTGAGAGTAGAGGGATTCCTCGTCGACATACCAATACTCATACCCTGATCTTCGGTACCTTGCACTGCTCTTTCTCTCTCCTCCTCCTCCTCCTCCTCCTCCTCCCTTCCCTCTGTTGTTGTTTTTTTGTCCTCCTCGCAGAAACACAAAATAAACGCAGTTCCTCTCTGGTGAGCCTCCTAGTTTAGATGCATCGGACACAAAGGTGAGGGCGATTGGGCACACAGAAGACAACGTGGAAGAAGAAGAGGAGGAAGAAGGGAAAAACCGAAAAGCAAGGCAATGAACACACAGACACATACAGAATAATAAAAATAAAAAATAAAAACAGAACAAACAAAGTCTCCGAGACAGAACGTAAAGCATCCTCCAATCGAAGAACAGATGGTGCCGGGGTCATCAAGGGTAATTTACTTGCGCAGTCTGGAGGGAGGCGAATGCACAGGGGAAAGCGCATCAGTTAATCAAGCAACGATAGTGTTCGATTCTTGTCATGTAGCATCTGAGATACTGGAGAGTTCTTCCGTCTCATCATTCACAGCCTGCATGAAGGATGAGCTGTCGAAAAGGGGGAGAACCGACGCGTCATGGAGGAGGAACTACTAATAGAGACCAACTCAGAGAGAAAGAGAGAGAGAGAGAGAAAAAAAAGGGGGAAAGGAAAAAAGAAAAAGAAAGGTTACTTGACGCACCAGGTGCTCCAGCAAGTTGCAGAGAGATGCATACATACATGAACAGACGAAGAATAGGGAAATTTATAAAGATGATGTGCGTATCAGAGAGAGTGAGTGAGTGAGTGAGACAGAGAGGGGTATAAAAACAAAGAATGATCATCGTAAGTGAGGCCTTAAACGAAGTATCTTATTGGCACACCCTCATTTCTTCCCCTTCTTATTGGATGATATCTTATCGAACTTCCCGTTGGATGCCGTCGCTAGGTGTCTTGTCGCTGCAGTAAGATGCTTCACCTCCTCTTGTGCTCGCATTATATGTTCCGAACGGCGCCTGTTATGTTCCTCCTTCTTCTTCTGATTCTCTAGACGTGCCTTCTTCGCCCGACGGTCATCCAAAAACGGGTCACCGCCCTCCTCCTGCGGCATGTAGTTCGGGCCCACCTCACGGATCCAATCATGCTTCTCTCGGTCCTCACGAGCGCGTTTGCCCCACTTGTCCTTCCACACCTGCCCATCTTCATCAAAGACACGGTTGGTCTTCTTTCGGCCGGTTGCAATTCCCTTCTTCAGGGCAAACTTTTCCCATGCAGTAAGTGGCTTTCGCTTTGGCGGGGCCTTCTCACGAGGCAGCTGCATTACAGGTTGCGGCAGCCTAAACAACGTTGTGGACGGGTCAAATTTACTGCGCTTCGATGTTGTTGAGATCTGCCGGAATTCTTTAAGAAGAGCCTGCGTGGCATGTGTGGCAGACTCGTGGAGATCCTTCTCCGCACGTCGCACTCCACTGACAAGTGCAGCGTTTGTGACGCAAAGAAGCCCAAGATCCATGTGGTACTCTGCCATTCTCGCAACGTAGATTCCCCGGCCTCTCAATTCCGAGTAGGTGTGTAGATCATATATTACGCGGCGAAGAGGTTCATAAGAAATAAAAGAAGAGGGAAAAGAGGGAAGGGACGAAAAAAAAAAAAAGAAGTGAGACCACAACAACATGAAAACTGGAATGCAATGAGACACACGACGGGCATGGCATGGCACACAGCACAACGTGCAGCAGAAGCTGCATCTTGGCTTCCGGAGAAGATGAGGTGGCCGCCTCACATGTTGGAGAAAACAGATGTCCCTAACTTATTACACAGCTCGTTAAGTCAATCCAGTGCTGATTTGCCTCTTGGAGATCACAAAAACAATGGTACCACTTCATTTCTGCTAAATTAGTCTCGTGTTTGCTTATTTCCTCATGTTGCCCATACGGTCTTCATACAAGTTGGTCCACTGGAACCGCAAACCCACGTTCACGCGTGTCCTGTGTCTTCCCAGCGCCTTCACGTAGCATCTTCACCTGCACTTCACCGCGAGCCCACTCATCCGGCGCTACGAGAACAACCCGCGAGGCTCCAATGCGGTCCGCATAGTTAAACGCCTGAACAGTCTTTTTCTTATCGAGAATGATGTCAGCGGCTCTTCCAGCGTTGCGTAGTCGGTGAAGAATATCCAGCGCATGTGGCCGCATAGACTCGTCAAATGGAATGACAACATCGTCCACAACCTGCTGCAACTCCGGCAGCAACTGCTTCTCCTGCAGGAACTCCGCAATCACACAGTCGCCGAATCCAAAGCCCGCACACGGGATCGGTGTTGGGCTGCCGTAAGTTGTAAGTAAGTTATCATACCGCCCACCGCCAAAAATGGCGCGGAATTTCCCCTCCCTATCAAAGCCCTCAAACACAATCCCTGTGTAGTATGCCAGCCCACGTACCACACTCGCGTCAAACGCAACCCAATCTCCGTAGCCATAGGCCTCGACTTGCGCGAAGAAGTCTTTCAGCTCCTGCACAGCCTCGTGCCCTTCACCTACGCACCGCATTATTTCGTCAATAGACTTGAGGCTTAGTGTTGAGGTGATAGCATCCACCACACTGCCCTCCAGGCCCAATGCAGCCAGCTGGCTTATCACCTCCTCGCGGGGAAGTTTGTCCATCTTGTCCACAATAACGCACACGGGGGAGAACTTCTCTACCGTGACACCTGCTTGTTCCACCACCGTCTGTAACACTTTGCGTGAGTTGATCCTTACACCAACATCCTTGGACGACAATCCCAAACTTTGCATAGCAGAACACGCTGCGCACACCAGCTCCACCTCTGCCGATACTGCCTTGACACCAACAATGTCCATGTTCCACTGATAATGTTCACGCCGGCGACCGCGTGTGATGGTTTCATAGCGCCAGCATTGTGGAATGGAGTACCATTTCGCTGGTAGGAGGAGGGAACGTCCCTTTCCAAGCAACAGACGAGCCAATGATGGGGTCATCTCCGGTCGAAGTGTCACACGATGGCCACCTTTTGTAGTGAAGTTAAACATCTGTTCAGTAATTTCCTCACCAGCTTTGCGGATGTACAGCTCCTCCGACTCTAGCACAGGCGCGTCGTACTCCTCAAACCCAAACTTTTTCGCGGTGGCGTGAAAAACGTCGAAGAGATATCGTCGGAGGCGCATCACTGCAGGAGGAAAGTCACGACAACCCTGAACGGGCTCCGTCACCACCATGTTTTTCTGGCTTTTCTTTTGGGATTTCTTGGATAGCATCCCATTGTCATCGGTAGCGATTAGAGATTCCTTCTCTGCCAGAAGTTGTTTCAGCTGCGCGATCTCCGCTAGGATGGCAGCGTTGTCTGGACCTTTTGACATCCCGCGAAGCAGAGAACTAAACACACGCGTTGTGAAAAGAGCGAAAAAAAAAATCAAAAAGATATCCTACGAGGGAAAACGTCAAAGGGCGGTGGGGAGCAGGAACTGAAGAAGGGAACAATATCAGCCCCAGAAAGATGGTGTTATGTGTGGTACAGAAAATGGAAATTCTGGCAATGTATTTAAGGTGACGTAGTCACCAGCGACGAAAACACCTCGCCCATGCGACTCATCATAAAAATCTCATGCAGCTCCGCCTCCACGCTCGACACCGGACGTGCTGGTCGACCTTCGTAAACGGCATACGGCACAAACTTTACACCAGAGGCCACGACCCACCCCGAACGCAGCCACACACCATCTGGAATCCCCACCCAGTCCCCAATCACACAATCATCCTCAACCATCACATATCGCCCCACAGGCTGCTCCTCACACTACCACACGCCGTCCAATTGTCGTCATCGTTCCAACCGCTACGGGAGTCGGCTCTGCCATTCTTCGACTCAATAATGCTCGAAGCGGTGGGCGTACGACACATCCTTTACGGAGAATGACAGCATCCGCGATAGTCACCTGTAGCGATGTCCCCGCGAACAACGACCATCTTCTCCACGCAGCAACGAACCTGAGGAGTGCATATCGCCAAGAAAATGGACTTCACTGTGCCTCCAACTGGAAGAATCACAGCAAAACAACCCACTCCCCTCATCATGCAGATTCTCAGGGAACGATAAGGACATGAGGACGCAAGGTGCTCCAGACGTCATTGCAATGGGTATGCATGCAACCGTCGTAGAGGGATCCTTCACATGCCCTCTTCTGCCGATACTCTCCCCCTAACGTTCTGCGTGTGTGTCTCTGTGCGTAAGTGTGTGTGTGTGTGTGTGTGTGTGTGTGTGGCGGGAAAGGTACGCCACAAGTGGCAAGGGCTTTTTCAAGAAGAGCAAAAAAAAAAAGAACAAGAGGCGATATAGAGGCAAGATTTGGACGGTAACGCACGGCACATGCCCACACTTATCCATCGAAACCGTTGCTGAAGAAGGATTAGCAAAAGCAAAGGAAAAAAAAAAAAGGGCCTTCTGTTAACCACACAGAGACCCATTACCAAGGATCCGTACGCCACTCCGCTCGAGTAATAGCTATTTCAGGGTCTCGCAATACCCAGTGACCGCGGTGACGTAGTGGCATCTGAAGCGCACCCTCCCGAAGTGGCACAGCAGAGTCCGGTTTAGGTGGATGGGGGAGCTCTGTCGGCAGCACAGATTCCTCTCTTTCCTCCAATGAAGACAGCCTGCTCATGTGGGTGGGAGCTGGCGGCTTAAAAACACTGCTATGACGGCTCGATGCGTGGCGCATACTCTGCTTCCCGATGATAAGATCCAGTTGCCGCATAAGTGGGTCGTCGTAAAGATGAAAATAAGACAAAGCACTGTGGAGCTTTTTGGTATATAGCTTTGCCAATGTCAGCGAAGAAGACATGGTAAAGCATGGCCTAAATGCCTCGACTTCCCGCAAGAACTCGCTCTCAATGGCATGACATGCCGAAGTATTCCCGTCCATTGAGGCATTCTTGTGTGCTAAATGCAACTTTATAAGCTGCAGGGCACCGTCCAGGAATGGGTTCGGGTTGTGAAGGGCGTTGGAGCGGAGCAAACAAAATCTTCGCAGCATGCCCCACCACTCTCCTCTCACACACGCACGGGGAAAGGAGGAAACAGATTGTCCACAACTGTGTCACCCGTCTCGTATGTCCCTAAAATGAAATTTGTGCAAGAGGCATACAGGGAGAATCTAAGACGAAACACGAAAGTGAAAGAGGAAGACATCTGGTGTCTAGTGGTTCTGAGGATCATTCTTCTTTATTGGAAAGAAAATACCGGACCACCGGTAATCGCTCACTCACTCACACATAAAACACACACTCCCGTTATGTTTCGATCTTCCATGTGTTAATTTGCGCAAATCCCACTAATAATCGCACACACGCATCATACCAAGAGACGTCTCCTACTCCAGCAGAAACAAGCTCTGACAGCACCAGAGAGGAATTGTTGACTCCTGCCACCCACTTACAGCTCCCCCTTCGGTAATCCTCCTGAACGATACGTACAGTGGGGGCAATAAGAGGTTTCAAATGGTGGCACTAATGTTCTCACCCCTTACTACTGAAAGACCTCATTTTTCCCTCTCCTTATTTTTCTTTCGATGTCTCTGAATGTATAAGTGCGGCTGGTGTGTGGTATCGCAACGAGAATCCCACCCCCACCCCCACCCCCTCCCTTTAACCCCAACGTGATCCAAAATCACATCCAAGTGTTAGGGGTGCACTATGGATCACCTGTGTAGCCCATCCTCTTGCTTTTCACGATCTTTGGCCACTTTTTCCACTTCTCCTGACGGGCAACATTCTTGAAGGCAGCACCACGATCATAAACGCGATCCTCGTGCACATAATCTTGCGGTAGAAGTCCTTCTGATTTCCATTTCTCAATCTTATTCTTCACAATGTCGTCAATCTTCGCATTGGGGTTATGTGCACTCGCACCCAAGGAAGAGGGGGTGTAGTCAAAGTACAACTGACGTGGCGAAAATTGTCTCGGTGCACGGATGCTATTGTGCCAGCAAATGTGATAATAGACCTTGTCATTCTCCTTTAGCGGAACTCGGAGCTTCTCCTTCCCATGACCACGGAGATCCGAGTAGGTAATGCGCAAAAATTTCACCTTGCGCTCACCAAAGTTAAATAGGTACTTTTTCATGAATTCATAGATGCTTTCATCAGTTATAGCGTTGAGTGCAATGACGATAGATCGGGCCTCGATACGATCCAGGTCAGCCTGTACGTCTAGCATCTCCTCCAGAAGAAGTCGAACTCCCTGCTCGTCACCCATACGTCCCACACTTTTCAAAAGGAAACTCCATTGTGCAGTGTCAAACAGAGGAGTATAGTTCCATCCGTTCTTCAAGCACTTGTCGAAGATAAACCTCCACCCACTATTATCCGTCTTGCTGCAATAGAATAAAACAGCCTTCACTAGGGAGAGTGGTGGTATCATAGTGGTGCCCTCTGCACTAAAGCGTTCATGGCAATATTTATCCCACAGCTTCATGGCATCCCCACCTCGCTGAAAGGCACAGTGCTGAAAAACCTTGGCCAACCAAAGATCCCTTGTCATATCATCGTCTATTAGATGAGCTACATTCGTGTAATCCGAGATGACCTCCTCAACAGGGGTCTTGGGTAACGTACGGCCGTGCGGCAACTTGCACAACTGCGGTTCCAATGCTACACGAAATGCCGGTTGCATGTCGAGTTCAATCCATACGCCACGGTACCTGTTGACGAGAGAATGAGAGCTTTGAAAAGGCACCGCCACTGTTCGGTTGACGGTATGTGGGCGCTCCATTCCTTGTGGAAGGTTGTAGTGCCAATGATATTGACTATAAGCAATCATCGGTGAGGTGTCCGGGTTCACAGGCGTGTAACCAACTGCGCGTCGAGAGGTTTTCCGAATCATTGAAACCTGTTATCAAAAATAATATCGACACGTGCACCCTCACCACTTGCGCGTACCTTTCCCTTCTCTCTCTCCCTCTCTCTCCCTCACTCCCTCACTCCCCCACTCCCTCACTCACTCGCCCCAATAAAACCAATTCTCCTGCAAGTAAGTGTCAAGCGCAAAAAAAAAAAAAAATCTGGTCATCCGAGTTTATGCACGGCCCAAATTAAAAAAAAAGGGGGGGGTGGGGCAGAGGGAATGAGGGAATGACAAAAGAAGAAATAAAGACAGCTGAAGCAACTGTGTGGTCAAATTTTAATAAACAATGAAGAAAGTCAAGCTTCTTTTTCTTCGTTAATTCACCAATGAAAATGTTGTTGTCTAGCGTAGCCAAATACAACGATAAATTGCTGTGTCTCGTCACTGGCCCCCTTCTTCCCCAATCAGTCCCCCTCTCACGAATAGTCACCAGAGACAAAGTGAACTGAAATTCAACTATTCCTTGATCTTTCAGGCTTTGCCTTGAGGCTTCCCCTGTCACCCATGTTAATCGAAAGAGCTTCTCAACATCCAGTGCTCGCCCAATAAGATCAATCCTGTCATCCTTGCTACCGCGATGTCGTTGATTCTGTGGGCACAAATAATATGTGTCGCATCTCTTTCTCTTTCTCTTCCCTCTTCCCTCTTCCCTCTTCCCCACCCACCCACCTTTCCTCTCCTGGGTGCATCAATTCTCCCTTGGCTTCGTTATTTCCCTCAACCAACGGTTAAACGACACGACTTAGGAGATATATATATATATATATATATATATATACCTTACCTTCTATATTCCCCCTGTCTCAGACTCTGTTCTACGCATTTCGGCGAATAAAGCAGTAGGCGCCCAATTTAGGAACTCCAAGTTTATGTGGTCCCCCGGTCTGCTCCAGTGGTAGAACCCGGTATCCACTTCGCAAGAGTGCCGGAGGGAAAGCGGTAGTAAAGCTAAACGAGGAGCCATGTTGTACAAACTCACAATCAATAACTGCCACAGTTGCGTCGTTGCAACCTTTGAACGTGATTTTGCTTCCACTTACACGGGCGGAACCGGCACCGTACACGCGGGCCATACCTTTTGTCAATGATGGACCTTTGATTTCCTGGGGACCAGCGATAATGTCTACAACCGCACCTATTGTCCCTTCCTCCTCAGTGCTACTCTTGATGAGATAACCGCTGCGTCCATTGTCTAGGAAGCGACCCTGCGCCCACATCTCACCTTCCCGCGTATTGCTGGTGTCAATCAACTGAATTCCCATTCGGGTAGCAATGTCAATATAATTCACACTGCCATTGCAGTTCTCGCTAGAAAAAAAGGCAAAATGATCGTCCAGGAGTTTTCTAGTTGTTGAAGATTGGCAAATCGTCTTTGCCGTAACGACTAACGTCTCCCATGGTTTTGAACCATGTTTCTCGGTGTATTTTAAAAACAAAATGCCTGATAAACTCGCCGATTCGCTCTTGTCCTCAGCATCAACAATGCCTCCCACTACTACCTTTACTTCCTCCAGGTTTTCTCTTTTTAGCGTAAATTCCTCACCGAGTTGAAGTTTGCCTAGACATTCACGGAGGTGTTGCTTGTTCTTAATCGCAACGCCACTGATGTGAGTCAGCCAATCATCCCTTCGCAGACCGGCCTTTGCAGCAGGAGTCCCCTCAACGACATCTGTCACACGCACACCAAGACCATCCCTGTTCATGTCTGCCACCATGATGCCAACAAATGGTTTTAACCGGCTCTGAAACCCAAGAACAAGCACCCTCTTTCGTTGGGCAGCAGGGCTGAATTTGGGATCACTAATAATAGCTCCCTCAAACATAAGACCCTTGGCCAGCAGGTCCCCGAGTTTCAGTGTGAGCTTTTCAGCCAGCTCCTCCTTCAGCTCTAATGACATGCGATTCGATGGAGACAAACACAGGATGATAGGATACGGGGTATTCAAAAAGCCACTTGTTTGGATACCCGTCAAAATGGCATCTAGTGTGCACTTCCCGCTACAGAGCACACCCCTTTCGCTTTTATTTATGTTTAGCACAAACGCCCTACAGCCATCGGTCAGTGCATGCTTGAGATCCTCCTCGCTTTCAATGCGTGTAGTGTTAATCAGGTAATGGGTCAAGGGCTGTGTCATGTCTTGCCAGACATTTGTCATACGTGACGGGTCAAGGGCGTTGTTCGTCAGCAAGCTTCCCACGTAGGTGTTGAAGTTGTATCTATGAACCGCCCCGCCGAAACGGTATTTATACTTTTCAATGACCTGATTTTCTGTTACGTCGTTATGCTGAGCCTCTCGAAGAAATCTTCCAAACTCTTCTACAGTCATGATGACCCCACCTTCTGCAAACCTCAAGAATAGATTCATTGCTGGCACCAGATTTGCTGAGCATAGGTGATTTGCAAGGATTTTTGAAAATCCTGTTGAAGCATTGATATCACCCGTTGCAGCCTTGTCCTCCATCACCGACTGCCCAGCCAAATCATCCACCTTCTTTGAGAAACCAGTATTGTTTGCAAACCAAGCATTAAGAAGACGAGCGAAACCGTCATCAACGCAGCACTCCTTGACATCAGGCAGGGTGTTCAGAATTGTCCTCAGCTTTAGTTCACCCGCAATCTTAGCCATAATGTCGACTACCAACTTCATTCTCAGGCGAAATTTTGTGCGCGTAACCTCTACACATGAATTTAGAAACGTCAACGAAACGCTGTGCTGCTCCGTCGGTGATTTAAAGAGAGAACTATCGCTTAAAATCTTTTCTGCTTCTTCGAGAAATGAACGCAGGTACTGCGTAGCCCCCGATTGTTGATCATAGTTTCGTGGGGATGATCCAACACTCATTTCACCGACATTTTTCCCTGAAGCTCTTGAAATTTGCTTCTTCTTCGTGAAGACGTATGGTTTCTCCTTATTTTGTCCCTCCCCAGTCTGACAGATACCCATGGTCACAGCTTCGATTCAAGTAATGTGCGGATAAATGACAAGCAAAAGAAAAAAAAAAAGAAGTTTTTTAAGAAGCATATTCCTGTAGTACAACGACAACAGATGCAGAATTTGGAAGTACATGCCCAAGAACAGATACAAATATCTTTCCCAGATATATATATATATAGTAGAGAAAAAAAAAGGAAAGAAAAAAGAAAGAATCCCATTCCTTGAGTTTCCCAGGATTTAACCGGCCTTACCCGGAGGCTGCTTGTTCATGCGGAGCTTCTCCCCTGCCTTCAATGTCTTGGAAAGGTAACGTTGCGTGTACTTCAGACGCTTGAATGCGCGACCGCGCGGCTGCTTTTTCTTCTCCTGTTTGGCGACCTTTGGGGTCTGGTTCTTCACCTTGCCCGCACGAGCCAGTGATCCGTGGACCTTGCCCATTGCACTTTTTCTGAGGATGGGGAAACTCTATACAGAAAAACAGGTCAATCAGAAACAACAGTAAAATAGGGACATGCAAAAACATGCAATAATCATAACCAATGAGACAAAATAGCGATCAATCAGAAACATGTGAGACTCCCCTTTGCTTACAGTAACCGGTAGAGCGTGGAAAAAGGGAGCGAAAAAAAAAAAGAAAAAAGAAAGAATCCCATTCCTTGAGTTTCCCAGGATTTAACCGGCCTTACCCGGAGGCTGCTTGTTCATGCGGAGCTTCTCCCCTGCCTTCAATGTCTTGGAAAGGTAACGTTGCGTGTACTTCAGACGCTTGAATGCGCGACCGCGCGGCTGCTTTTTCTTCTCCTGTTTGGCGACCTTTGGGGTCTGGTTCTTCACCTTGCCCGCACGAGCCAGTGATCCGTGGACCTTGCCCATTTCTAGAATTTGGGAAACTAAAAGAAGATATCCAATAGAAGGAAATAAAATGGCTCTCCAGCAACGGGTTCAACAACATCAGCACATCATATGATGAAGACAAGTCCCTTGCAAAAAGTGTTGAACATGGCGAAATGTGTGAAGTCGAGAAATATAATTCTTTCCGAGAATCACAGAAACGAAAAGTTGAACAGGGAAAGCAGAATTTTGCTTGACTTTACATAGGTACCTCAGCGCACCCCTCTTAGCCATCGAGAGGTAGAGGGATTGGGTGCAAAAGACGGGGGGCCAGAAGGCGGATGTCTCCTAACCTTGACAGGGCGTTGATTCAATGGTATGTCAAGGATATTGTACGAGTTCTTCAAAAGGGTCGGATTGGGCGTAAGACCATTTGGTGGCACAGTCTTGAAAGGTTCAGAACCCCCATGAATTTGGTCTTCCACCGACTTGTAAGTCCAGAATGCGCGTTGATATGGAGTTAAAAGAGCTGGAAATACTCCTGTGTTCGACTCTTTCATCCGATAGTACGATTCCCAGAGAAGGTCCCGCATCGCCACATTCTCAAGCGATTCATCTTTATGCTCCAATGTGGCTCGGCTGCTTCTCACAGTACCAACCTCATGTTTTTCTGTAAAGGTAGAGGACTTGCTACCGCAAGGGAGAACCTCCAGGTTGCCTCGAAGAGGGCCTTCTCGTGAGCGAGGATTCGATGCATCCAATGACAGAGCAGCTTTGCTGGCAGCCAAAGCAGTCCCCTCTCCAGGGACAGCCGAAGATGGAGTTATGCGCTTCGATTTTCCATTGATGTTGTGCAGGCTTCCTGGCTTCTCGCCAGACGAGGTAGAAATGGGGCTTGATTGTGTCTTGAGTCGCAGAGCAGTCATGTACTTCTTTGAGTAGTGGGTTCCGAGAAGCCAATTGTCAAAGGAGGCTGGCCGATCAAGAGCCTTGACCAGACTTTGATGACCTTCAGTATCCATTGTACCCCCTTCAAGAACAGGAAGACTATATATAAAGGAAAAGGAAAGGGAAAAAAGGAGTCCGCAACGCAAACGAGGATCCAAAGTATTTAGGCACTAGAACTCACCCAAGTGACCATAACATGAATTGGTCAACGCCTCAGTGGGTAACAATAACCATAGAAAACAAAACGACAAATAGGTGATAAATAATAATGGCAACAATAACGCATAAGCTTAGCTAACTTGGTCCCTTACCGCGCCGCATCATCATCTCTATCTGTAGCTCATCACTAGTTGGAAGGTTTTGCATCTTTTGTCGCTGATCAAACATCATCTTCGCTACGGTTGCCTGAGCGCCATCGTCCAATTCAGAAAAGTGCTTACTTGGTGGCTTGAAAGTCTTCATGTCTATTTGTCTTTCACCTAGTATAACGCAGGGCCACCACTCTTCGTAGTGAATATTTGCCTTCACCAAGGTGACTACTAATAGTCTCTTGTCCTCAATGCACCACGTGCACTCACTTGCCTTGACAGGCCTGTACAAGTCCCCAGATAGAACAGGTGGCTGGCCCTTTTTTCCGATACTCAAGGTTGATGTCGTAATTTCAACGGACAGCATCTTTGTCACCGTACACTCGGGCAATGGAACTGTAACAATCAATTCCGAATCACTTTGACCAAACGAGTACTTTTCATAATCCCCACCACATTGCTCGTTGCAAGGAAGCAAATCTAACATACCCTTCTGGCTTTCGACGAGAGACATGGTAAGTGTTCTTTGTTGTTGTTGTTTGCAAACAACACTTCCTACACGTACGTCGTCGCAGACAAGGGGTAGGAAAAAAAAAAAAACACATATATATATTTAT
The DNA here is from genome assembly GCA_030849745.1 of Trypanosoma scelopori. Classification (NCBI taxonomy): domain Eukaryota; phylum Euglenozoa; class Kinetoplastea; order Trypanosomatida; family Trypanosomatidae; genus Trypanosoma; species Trypanosoma scelopori. Next base: position 58,771 of record JASANX010001054.1, read on the forward strand.
ATATATATATATATATATAATGAAAATTGTGCAAATGTAGAATGTAGAATGCAGAATAGTTGACGCGCAATACATGTTTTGTCCGCATAGTTGATCATATCTTGTACAGTGGTTTAAGGGTCTTCAGCTGAGGATGAGGCAAATTTCTAGCGGCTTCACGGCGCACTTCTTCAGCTCGCCAGCGCTGCCTCCGCAACTCCAGATGCGCAAATTCATACAAAGAAACCAGGTAAGCCGCACGCTCATACCGGCGACGCGATATGTCGTGCTCAACTCCGCCTACATGACCTTCCTCCCTCATCGTCATTGGTGTCACTTGAAGACCATTAACGTCCTGATAGTTCATATCAGGTGAGAAAGAAGAATTGATGTGTTTCTTTTCCTCACAATAAGAACTAACACCACCCAAAGCTTGAACCAGTCTAAATGGCGCTACATTGTCTTGCTTCCTCCACCCGGAGTCAACCTGGTTGCGTCCCAAGACGAAGGCCTCAGTTTTTCCCTCACTGCCGTACAATTCTGGTAGTGGAATAGAAGCCTTCGCGTGAAGAGGTGCGGATGATTCAACCAACAGCGGCCCCGTTTCCATTTGATGGATGGATGAGTGCGCAGAAGAGGGTTGGTCAATCGGGTTTGGTTGACCAACCTGTCCTTCGACAGCGATGCCAATATCCGATAGAGTAACTTCACGTCTTGCAGAAGCATCTACATGTGCAACCCTTGTCCCTTCTTTCTCCTCCTTATCCTCCTTTGGACTCACATGACATTCCTCCTCCGAGACTCCCTCCACAGCTACTGGATCTTTTTTACTAAGGTAAACACAACTTCCACCAGAAATATCAAGTTGTTTCCATGTGCTACGTTGATCGATAGGTCGACTAAAGTCACATTTCCTTTCACCAAGAGTGTGATATAGTTTGTATTCAATCATTCTCTTGATTCCGAGCTTTTTCATCATGTTTGGAAGAGAGGATTTCACTTCATCAGTCTCTTGAACGCTAATAAGTGCCTTATCTTCTGGAACCCAATTATCGCCTATGAGCCGGATGATCATCTTTTCTAAATAGGTGAAGCATAGAAGGAAGCAAGGGTAGCAATAATAATAATAATAAATAGCATGGCTCTGAGACACATTTCTTATTCTTCTCCAAAGGGAGACCTAAGAAGGAAGGTGCTGGCTCGTCGTCAATGCTAACTTTTGTTTAAATTAGACTCAGGTAACTGTGAAGGAGACACCGCCATAAACACCATAATTAACATGGTATTCCCCGGAGAGAGCAGGGGTGCGAGGAGCTACTCCACTGCAAAAAACATAGTGTCCCATTCGAAGAGGTCGCCCTATGGAAGCTGCATAGGCTACCGCGAATACTACAGCTGCAGCAGGACCTCCCATACAGTTTCGTCCAGCGCCGACTTGGGTAGGCTCTTCCATCCGAGTCATCACAAAGCTGTGACTCCCCAAGAGATCCAGGGGATTTTTGTCAAGCTCAATCTTCCCACCAAGGCGCATTCCAATACATCCACCTAAATCTGCAGCAAATCCCGTGACATGGGGCGGGTAAAAGGCATACCGTGATCCAGTAAGCTCAATTCCGGGAAGGAAAGCATCGCATACACCAGGCGCCGCATTCAACGTTAGCTGTGGTGGTGCAGCAGTACCTATGCGTAGAACAAAAAGTGGTTCAACAAACTGGATTCGGTGCTGCTTCCTCGAGAGGGTGGTGTTCTGAAACGCATTGGAAAAAATAGGTACGCAGACAGCGTCAGTAGCCCTCAAACACTGTAATGCGCTAGCAGTAGGAGGCACAACCTTGATACCCATGAACGTGAAACCGTTATCCTGCATCACTTCGCATAAAAGGGAATGAAACTGCACAATTTCCCCAGAATTTCCCTGATGTCGTGGTAGGATTTCGCTAAGAGCTGGCAGCTCTCGATCAGCGTTTTGAAGATAATCCATGTAAGTCTCAGCTGCTGCCTTCAAGACAGAGAACCGCCTCCGTGTCCAAGAGAACATAATCTATTCAATCACTGCGAATCCATCAAACAAAAGATGAAAGGGACAAAACACTAAACACCATGTGAGACGGTTTTCAGTATTGAAGGAATAAATGGAAAGCACAAAAGCCGACAATCAAATAACCTCCATAAAAACACAGTCGCATACTGCCTTAATATCCAGTCTAAAGGCAAAAAAAAAGTGAGGGAAGGGAAAAGGCGCTTCGTGGATACACGCAAAACAAGTGGGGAGTGTAATGAAATGCTCCTGTGTGCAAGCCCCTTACACACGGAACCATGCCCCAGTGCAGATAGAGCCAATGTAGTTGTAGAAACCAATATGTTGTCTAAAATACAACCTCTATTTTGGCTTGCCATGATGTGGCTTCACTGGCAAACAACATGAGAAACTTCCCATTCTCACACCTTTCAATACCTTTTTTTTTTTTTCGGCGACCAATGTACCCGCCTTCTAGAAACATATACCCAGAAGCCTCTGTGGGAAATCCATTATTGCCGCAGGACCTTCACGTCAATTGAGAACAACATTTCACATTCACCCACTCACGCTGACACAGCCACAGGCATAAGAACTCGACCCCCCCCAAGGTGGCTGTAAAGTATTTCAGCTGCACCAGCAGCCTATTGAGAATTCAAATATCCTCTTCATCCTTGTTGCCAAGAAAAGGTGCCAGACGAAGATTTTTTAATTATCAATCGTACAAGCACAATACGTTGCAGACCACAGCGTCAGCGCTCATGCAAGGAAAAGACTTCGCAAGCAGTAGAAGCGAAATTTACAAGCTTGATCTCATCGCCTCCTATATATATATATATATATATATATTCTTCTACCATCTTTCTCCGTTCCTGTTGTTTTCTGAGGGCGTTTGTAAAGGGAAAAAGAAAGAGCAAAAAGCTTAATGCATCGGTCAGGGTCGTCATATAGTAGAGAGCCATGTCAAAAAAGCAGGCTCCTTCCGACACTTGGGCGTGGAGAACGTCCCATGCTATCCGCGGCCATTGACTCGGAGCGAAGAGTCCGCGACACAGTTGAGAAGGACACGTCATCTGAAGAAGGTGACCCAAAACCACCATCCATTCTCCATACAGATCCTCCCGTGTCACCCCCAAACTCTGTTGCCAACGCTCGGTCAAGCATGTCACGGCAGAATGAATCAGCTTTAATGCTCAAGGCTGTATGATAGTGAGCAATCGCCACCTTCAGGTTTCCCATCAAATGATAAGTGAACGCCAAGGCGCAGTGACCATGGCTAGCATTGGGCCGACACTTCACGTATAAAGTGTAAAACGCCACCGCATCCTCGTAATATTGCAATTTCCGATAAACCGTTGCCACATTGAAAATAATGCAATCCCGGTGCTCAGATGGATTATCTGGATTGGCAAGAGATTGATAGGCCATTCGAAGAAACCTGAGAGCTTCTTGTAATCTGTGGGTTCGCACATGCAAGACACCGATCTCGTTCAGAACAAGTGGGTCGTTCGGCATGACGCGTCTAGCTTCCTCCAAAAAATGTGATGCCAACCTCCATTGATGAATTCGGCTGTATTGCATACCAACAAATGTGTTGCAGCACGGGAGTCCCGGAAAATAATTCATTGCTCTCCTGTACACGCTCAGAGCTTGTTCCCCCTCTTCCAATTTTGCATAGCAGTGACCGTACGCAATCCATGCCTCAGCAAAGAAGGAATCCAGCTCTGTAGCCCGACTGAAAAAACGCCCCGCTCGCTCATAGTTTGACAAAGAAAAATGAAAGCAACCAATAGCATACACGGCAAGTTCCGTGTGCTGTTTGCTGTTGCAAAGAAGATGAACTTGGTCAAATAATTTCGAAGTTGACTTCATGTCAACTAGAATCGAAAGATGCAAACAGATCCCTTCTCGATTAAAAGGTAACAACTCTAATAAATTAGTTGTCAAGCCTAATGCCTGTTGCAAGTCATTCTTCTCGTACTCAGCTGTAGCAGCCTGCAACTGCAATGTCGTTTTCGGAATGTATTTGTGATGCTCCTGAGGAGTCGAGTCACATGGCAAACGAGCCATATATGATGCACGAAGCACCTCAGCTTCAGGTGGCAAGTTTAAGGATTCCACAACTGCTCGAAGGTCGGTAACGTTTAAAAGTCTTCTTTCAATCAAAGCACTCATGGGCTCACCACAAAACGGATCAATCTCCAACGCCATCTGGTAATGTTGTGCAGCTTTTCGCGTGTCCCCAGAGAGCTCAGCACATCTTCCCAAGTGACACAAAGCCACTACATTCATGGATGGAATTTGCTTCAGCTTCTCAGCAAAGGCTGAGCACTCCTTTGTGTCACCCAACTCGTACGCTGATTTCATGGCCAGTAAAGTTGCCTCTGAATTTTCAGCCTCCCTATTTAACACATCCATCGCAATACGGATAGCAAGATCAAACTCCCGTGCAGCAAATAGAGCTTTTGCGTGAAGAAGAGAATAATGTGTTGAATTGGGTCTCACCTCCCGTAAAATAACCGTGAGAGGGACGGCACTAAGAGGTTGATCGTTCTCCAAATATCGTTGTGCATTCGTTTCGAGAAGAGAAACTAGCTTCATGTGACAATATCAAACGCTTTTTCTGCGATCCGACAGCAAATATGTCGTCGAGAACACAACCTTGTGAGAACCAAAACATAACGCAGGCAAAACTCAAGCGAACAGCAAGAAGGTATTACTCCCGCTACAGAAACTACACCAAGGCACCCCCAGAAAAAAGGACGTCAGCATGAAATCATACCACCACCAGAAGCAATATAAACAAAGAAAAGAAAGACAGGGGATCGCAACACAGCACCCAAAACAGAAACAGAATCCCACAACTCCAATACACAAGGAAACAAAAAGACAAACACATTGGTGTGTGGCACCAGCGGAAAGAACCACAGAGCCGCAAATACAAACCAAGCCAATTCGTAGCCACAACGGTCACATCAAAAAGCAACATCAGCGATCGGTCAAAAAAATTTTTTGACAACCACCGCACCATATTCAACAAAAGCGCCATCCACCACTGCCTCCACAGCATGGGTTTTTTTGTAACCAACCTCTTGGAAAAAAAAAACGGCCAACAGACGATACGCCACCCACCAAACAAAAACGCTGGGTCTAACATGGCTCCGGTGGGCCGAAATTCGGGGAGCGCCGAAGGCCCCTTTGAGCCAAGAAGAGCCTTTTTGCAAGGCGGAAACGAGGAGCCCTCAAGAAAAAAGAAGCCCCCTGAATGGTTGAGCAGCGGCTCCCCATTTTCGGAAACCACAGACCACATCGCAGACAGCAACGAGCCCAGCAAAAAAAAAAAGTGCTCGAGAGATTGGCGTTCGCCCGCCCCCACCAAAACCGCGGGTGCGGACGACCCACGAGCTCGCAAGAGTCCCTCCAAAAGCCCCGCGCTCGGCGGTGGCGGCGGATGCGCGCGAAACCCCAACCCGCCAACGACGCGCAGAAGGAATTTTGGAGTCAGCAAACTAGCCGCGGGGCTGCGGAGGGGGAAGCCATCGAGACCACCACGCCCAGGGAGGCTCAAGAAAAAAAAAATCAGCACAGAGGGCTTTGATGAATCAAAGGCGCGCCGCAGCAACGACAAAAGCCACGCAGAACGCACAGAACACCGGCAAACGACAGCAGGCCCAACTTCCGATTAAGCAACAACATTGGGGGAGGGTTAAGCGCCTCCTCCCGCGCGAGGTTAAATGAGGCCGCAGCCTTCGCCACGACCACCCAGCCGCCGTTCGAAAGCGAGACGGAAAGGCGGGCATTCGGTGCGCTGCCAACTGTGCTGCTTGTTTTTGGACGTGAGGCGTTTGCCCGCAACGTGCGCCCACGGGGAATCAGGAAAAAACTCTCCAGACAGCGATTTCCACAAAGAAGAAAACAGAAAGGAGCCGCCCCCGCCTGTGAATGAGCGAAAGGATGGCCCCGCATGTAGGCCAACACCGCCCGGTTGTGCACTCAGTCGAAAAGCTGCACCCGCTGCTTCGCCATGGCGCGCCGCGAAACCGGCGGGGAACGGATGCAATGCCGTCCGTCAAAGCCGCTCGACCTGAGGTACGCCGAATCGAAGAAATCGCTCATTTTGGAACACCATATAAAGGACAGCTGAGCAGCGAAATTGCCAGGGGGATGCGTGCCCCACCCACGCGGCAGCAAAAGGGCGCCACTGGCATGGCATGAAAATTCGTGGCCTTTTGCCGATTGCACTGCCGACCGATGGCGGGGGACGAGCGCGGTGGCGTTTGTGACCGCAAAAGAGGCGTGGCCCGTCGACCGCCAAGGTGCAACACGCCAGGATGCTGAGGGCCATGCTGGCGCATTTGGCCGAACACCCGTGGGCATGTTCATCATGGGTTTGCGGAAGGCTGCGGCGCGATCGGAGGTGAAGCAGCCACGGCCCCTGTCAAAGGAGGAAATGGACGGAGTCATACGATCACGGGCCAACTGGGGACGGAGCGTGCCGTCTTTCGCCTCGCGTGGAATGTCACCGGTCGATGGGCGGAGATTTACGCCTTGACACGCCAGAATTTTCAACCAAAGAAGGACGACTCGTTGCTACTGGAGAGCGTGCGGCGGTCCCAAAATCGACCAGGTTGGACCGGAATCGAGCGTCCGGCTACGTTCGAATGCGGGGGAAAACGACGCCTTCATTTGGCGCAGTTATTGCCGACACTGAGGGGATGAAAACGGTTGGCGACGCTAACGGCGGCACATGTGGAACGCGTTCTGGCGCCCTCTCGATGCCACGGCCCATTGTGTGAAAAGAGGGGCGCTGCGGAACTGGCGGAGAAATGCAGGATGGATCTGCATGTTGCGACCCTGTTGGCAAAGCATGGGGATCCATTCGACCTGCCAAGAAACACGGCACGATGCTTGGGGCAGCGCGCAAAACCCTGCAGACGAGGGAATCGACTTTGGTGGCGATGATGTATTCCTTGGTGAATGGGATATCTTGGGCCAAGGAGCCGTGGGCCCCACCAGGGATGGAGCTTGCACCGTGCAGCGCGGCTGCCGCCATCACGGGGCGATCCCACCATCACCACCATGCCGCTGTTGGCCACTCCTGGGGAAGAAGAGGGCGAGACTTCCGCCGCAGCAGGTTAATGCGCCGGTTTTTGGATATATCTTGGTTTCTGGGACCTTTTAACGAAAAGACCTTGCGAGAGGAATAATATAGCCTTGCCCCTCTTTTCTTTTCTCTCACCGATGGACATACATGGCTTATTTCCCTTTTCATGCATCTTCTCGTAAAACGTCAGTGCTGGAAAACCACCCAACTCCCTCCCTGCGTTGAAGGCGGTCGTGCGGACGCCTTTCAGCAGCTCCTCCTTTTCGGCAGTAGCTAACCGATTAAAGAAAACGACGACTCCACATCAGACGTTTTATTTTGTTGTGATCTTGCATTTAATTTGAATAATGAAAGTCTACTGGAAGCCTTCTTCTTCCTCTGGTTTCATGCGGAGAAGGGAGCTCAAGGCGGTGGCTGTTCATGTATTGTTTTCCCGGTCATGCTCTTGGCGCTCGCTTCAATTTCACCGCTGTTTGGCAATGTTATTCTGATGACATCTCGTCAAACGAGTCGGCTTCATCAGGTGGGACCGCGGCTCAGAGGCTACAAACTGGGTGATGAATGAAGAAATGTTTTCATCTCTCTTGTGGTTGTTTCTGTTGAATGAGTTTCGCGGCGAGAGTGTTTTGTGGTAAATATTATGTCGCTGTTTCTGTTTTCCTTTTTTTTTCCCTCTTTTTTTTTTCTTTTTTTTTTTTTGTGCGTACAATGCTGAGTGTTGATGCTGGATTCTCGTGGAATTTAGGGGGTGGTAGAGCGAGGTTGCTGCGATGTTCACAAGGATCGAGGAGGTGGTCGCGGCATTGCAGAAAAGGCTTAGTCAGTCTAGTGACTGTCCCCATCCTTCTCTCCCCTTTGGCATTGCTGTGGAGCTGACGATGTCCTTGGATGTATTGGAGTGTCGCACCCAACTGTTGCGTCTCCTCTCTCTATTTGAGCAAGACATGTTGAAATCCACGGTGGCGCATGTTGTGTCCGCGGGAGCGTTGATCTGCGCCGCTGGTCTGGCGTCGGAGGAGGCGGATGAGTGGCGCAGTAGATGGGAGCGCGCCATGGGGGCGATGATGGTGGCGCACCCTCCCCTTTCAAAGGATCTTCTTACCGCCGTTTATTTTTCTGTTGCTCAGGCGATGTCGACTGGTCGCTCCGTGGCCCTGGTGAAGGCTGCTGGAATGTCCCTTTGTGGCGTCGCGACGAAAAATATTCTGCCCGAAGAAGCAGCGCTGGAGCTACTCTCTCAGTCTGCAGACGCTCTTGTGGGTGAGCGGGAACCACAGCAGTCTCAGGTGGGACGCGAAGGGATGACAGCGCAGTCTACCATGCATGATGTCACTGTTAGGGAGGAGCTGATCCGCTACGCACTTGATGCACTTTTATGCAGGTGTGGTGATGCTGCGCTGACATCCCTTCTCACTCGTCGTGTTCTGATACCGCTGCTTCTTTCCGGTGGACGTGAGGTTTTGGTGAGCTACCATCGCCGTGTGCAATCTCTGCTGCTGTCCTTCTCGGCAGCCAGGGAGAGACAGGGCGAGGTGGTGATTCTTATTGCGGCATTGTTCGAGTATATGTTTCAATTCGGATGTAAGGACAGGGAGCGGGACTATCGCTACTCTTCGCATCTGTGGGACACACTCTTTTCTGCCTTTTGGGATGCGATCACGTGCAAGAAGGATGCCGGACACCGCGCAAACCTGCAACTTCGGGTGGAATATCTCCTGAAACGCATCGTTGGCTTCACACATGATGAGGAGGTGATGGAAAGCTGGACTGCAGGGGTGTACTTCCATCGGTATTTTGTCTGGATTCCAACTGTTACGAAGAACATGTGGGATTTGTTCTTCCTATTCCTTGAGGCTACCAACCAGTATGGTTTGCACATCATTCAACCAGCGCTTCCAAAGCTCGACGTGCTTGTCGAGCAACTGGACGCTGACATTGCCTTCTGGAGGAGTGAGAGCGGGTCTGATGGCGAGGCGGCAATCACGCGCTTTTCCGGAGGACTTCACCCGTTGTGGATTGAGCTGCTTTTTTTGAAAATGTTGCTGCATCCGAACATAGCATTCCGCAAGATTGGGCTACTTCGACTATGGTCACTGAGTACACCGGTTCTACAGCTTTTCTCCAGTGTGTTTTTGTTTTCCAAAGCAGTGGGAGTGTCTCTGGACACCCGTCTATGCTCGGAGGTTGACCGCGCATCGCACCTTACGTCCCTTTTGGACACAAAAGGCTTCGAGGGCGAGGAGGAGCGTTCGATAACGGGCATGGCGGGGCCTCTTGCCGATCAACTTGGGTGTTTCTACGCTCGCGTTTTCCGTGACGTTTTGCGTACGGCCCAGGAACGCAAGGAGGCCATGCAAGGTATGCTGCGCACTGTTGTCTCGAGACCTAGCGTACATGCGGTAACATTGCTTCTCCGCATCCTGAACGGTATTGCAGAGGCTCTAGTGAATGACGAGGAGGAGGAGAGCAGACAAGCAACGTTAGATATGATTACAGACTCGGAGATACTGCACGAGCTGATGCTTTTGTTGAGAGCAGTAGCACATGACCATGTCCCATTTTGGCTAGATGTGCGACTGAGTGCCATCGCTTTTAGCACCCTTCTGCATTTTGCTCGAATTGATCCTGCAGTGACACGTGGGTGTGACGGCTTCTGGAGGCTGCTCTGCATGTGTGGCCCTCTTGGGCACCCTGGTGGAAACGGCGCTGTGGCCAGTGACTCGGTGGGGCACATTGGCACCTCTGGTTCATTTATTGATCCGTATTTTCTCAACGACCATTTGTTGCGTGTCTCTCTCAAAATTCAGATGGAGGGGAGCAATTTTGGGTTCATGCGAGCGATGGTTCGGGCGAGTGGTTTGTTGGATGCCGTGCGGCTATTTCTTCGCTCTGCCGTTTTTGATGAAGTGGGAGCGAAACAGTTGTTTTTTCTTTCTGGGGCGTTGCACACGGCCGAGGCAGCGGACCAGCAGGTGCTTGCAGGAGTCGCACATGAGATTGCGACAACGCTCCTTTCATTTGTAAGAAGACCGTATAGCACTGTGGGCAGCCTCCTCGCAGCCATGGTTGCTTTTGTGGAGTTTCACCACTCGGTTGGATCAGACGCGTGCGTGCGGTACTACTCCCTTGATACGATTGTTCTTCTGATGGATGCCATGCACACAATGGCGATTGGTGCTCTTTTGAAGGCGGTTCAGATGATTTCTGCCGTCAAGACATCTGAAGACCTCTTCAGTGATGCATGGGCATTGCAGAATACGACTGAGTGGGACGCTGTGGTTGCAGTGGTTGTGTCTGCTGGGCAGATTGCTGTTGCGCATGACCCTAGTGGTGAGTCAACGAGGTTGCAATCGAGGCAACGGGTTGAAGCGCTGGTGCATCTTCTGGTTTCAGGCATTGAGGAGTCTCCGGATGCTGCTGGCGGGGTAGTGGCCCAACACCTTGCCAAGATGCTTGTTTCCCGGAATGTTTCCCGTCTTCTACAGGGCTTGCTCTCTAGCCGGATTCTATCGAGGGACACGTCAAAGGCGAATCTACGTGATTTCGATATTTCTATGATGGTCTGCAGATGTCACACGAACGCTGCGGATCCGCCTCGCTGGATTCGCGAACTGATGCGCTGCCCCATGATACGATTGACAGCGTGCGACATCCCGTCCCCGCTGACAGACATGTCGTGGTCTAATGTTCTGGCGCAATACTACGGCGGTGTGTACAACGCCGTGTTCATTCTCTGCAGCCTTGTAGATCCGCTGGAATACGCCGACCTGGTTCTGGAGTTGCAGGAGTATGGACTTGATCATCTGGAGCGCTGCTGGGGGAGTAACTTGACAAGTGTGTACGATATCCTCAGTTGGGTGGCCGCCGCCGCGGCTGCTTCTTCTTCTTCTAAAAACAATAACGAAAATGACGATGATCTTAAAACTGTGGACTGTTGCAGCATCATCGGCTCCATGTTTGCGCATCTGAAAGATGTCGGGGCGAGAGAATATGTGCGAGCGTCTGTCCTCGCGTTTGATGCACTTCGTTGCTGCGTGGTGGAGCACGAGGAGTTGTTCAAGTCGCATATTTTGCAGGTGCTTCTTAATGAGGCAGATTCGGAGCGTTCCGTTTATCTTGCGGCAGTGACGGTGGCGGCTGAAGTACTCCGCAACCCGGCAGAGAACTGGTCGCGCTTCAGGGATCTTCTGTTGCATGTTGCAGTGCTTTGCAATTCGAGCCGGGAGGAGGAGGCCGCCGAGACGATGGTGGCCGCAACCGAGTCGCTGTTGCAGACACCCTCTTCTTCTTCTTCATCATCATCATCGTCATCGTTGTGGTCAGATGCGTTTCATTTGCAGTACCCGCCAACGGTGCGGCTTTCGTCTGTTGGCCGAGCCCTTGCGATCTCCGCAATATTATGGTGCTGCTCTTTGAGTCAAGACTGGGCGATGGGGCTGTCGCTGGAGCTGCTGGAGTGGAACACTACTCACGTGGCTGTCATCCACGAGCCCTGCATGCCAAATTCCAAACCGCACCGGTGCCGCATTCGTCTTTGGCAGCTGCTATGCTCACTGCTTCCAATGATTGACGGTGCTGCCGCCCAGAGTGAACTCCTTAAAAAGGTAGTACAGAAATGCCTCCCCCTCACTAATATGGGAAGCGTAAGGCACCTGATGGAGCTGTACGTATTGCACGTGTTGCAGCGTCATCCTGGGCTTTACGAGGTGCTGGCCGCGGCGATGATGGCGTACAACCTGCGACCACAGGTGTGTGGAAGCTATCTCTTGGTCACGGTCTATGTGATACTGCAGCAGCTTCGTGGAGAGGTTGAACCCGTTGAAAATCTTGTCGAAACGCTGCTTCATCGTCTTTTTCAGCAGAGTACATCCCATCAGCACATGTTGCGCGTCATCTCCCACATTGGGCTTTACTACATTCATGAAACAGGCTTGTCGAAGGGTGTGGATTTCACCCCCAGCGAGAAGATGATATTTGACTACATTCTCAGAGCACCTGAGCACATAAAGTTCCGCGTCAAGTATGCAGAGCAGCTATTTGTGGACCTGACCAGAGCATATACCCCACGGCGCCTGTTCTGCACGCAGAGGAAAGAGGGCAATAATATTCTCATGGATAGCATCCCGGCTGCTGCGTTTGAACGAATGCGTTTTGTTGACTGCGAGCTCAGTTGTCTCACTGGTGCGGTGAGCCCTGTGGAGATGCTTCGCGTTCGAATGATCTCCCGCCACATCGACAGCTATCGTGTGTTGGAACCTTTCAGGGATTTCCCCCACATTCCCCACACAGATATAAGCGCAATGTACTGTGTGGATTACACTGCTGAAGCTGCTGCGCTGCTAGCTTCCGAGTTACATCTAGCCGAAGGTGTTGGTGTCAGTGGTGGAAGCGAAAACATCCAGCGCAAAGTGACGCCGTGGTGGAACAGCCAGTTATACAACGAGTTGCACCCACGGGCTCTAAGTAGGGAGCGACAGCCCATTATTGTGGTTGGATCTCTGTTGCAAAACCCTGTGAACGTCGCCGGTCTCTTCCGTTGTGGTGAGATATTCGCAGTGGAGAAGGTTATTGTCTCAGACGTAGCGGTGTTTGATCATCCACATTTTGTCGCCGCTGCACGCAGTGCCGAACTATGGCTTCCGTGGGATGTGACCCCCGTTCAAAACCTTCCGGCATACCTTGTTTCTTTGCGGAGGGACGGCTACACGCTCATTGGTATTGAGCAGACAGCAGACAGCGTATCGATGGCCTCGTATCATTTCCCAAAACGTGCTGTTATTCTTCTTGGGTCCGAGGGGCAGGGTGTTCCGTCCCATTTGCTCTCGCTGTTGGATGTCTGCGTGGAGATACCACAGTTTGGACTGATACGTTCACTCAATGTGCATGTCACAGGTGGCATTGTGATGTACGAATACACCCGCCAGCATATCATGAGTTACTGCGTCCATTAATTCGAACCTAAAGAACGCCAACTCTAAAATTTGTTCTGGTATGTTTAAAAGAGAGAAAAAAAAAAAGAAGAGGTGGTGGTGGGAAATAAAATAAAGAAATGTCGCGGCACATAAATTACAAAAAGAAAAAGAATGGGGGTAGATGTGTGTGTGTGTGTGTGTGTGATGCCTTGATTCACGGCGAACCAAGAGCAACGGTACAGACATGTGACTTTCTTCGCCTTGTCCTGCTCACTTCATTCAGAAGGATTCCGCATTAGGCCGAGCGCAATCGCACCAGGGGACGGAGAAAGTGACGGCGACGTGCACCGCGTCAAAGATGCAGGAAGATTCGGCGGTGCGTGAGGCGCTTAAGAAGGGCATATGGCGTGAAAAGAAGGACCCAAAGACGGGGAGAGTATATTACGTCAATGTGCGGACACGTGTCTCCGTGTGGAACCTCGCAAAAGAGCTTGCCAAGTCCGCACCACAGACGTTGGTAAATACGGCTCATGGTTTGGCAGATGAGCGGCGAGAGCAGGCGAAGAGGTGGCAGGAGGAAGAAGCCGGGCTGATGCAACACATCACGGATTTGGAGCGGGAAAAGGTGCAGCTAGAGAGCGAGATATCTCTCCTGCAAGGACCAACCGAGGCGGAGGCAGCAGCGCTGCAGGGGGAGCGTAATCGGCTTATCGAACTAAAGCAGAGTCTTGAAAATGTTGTGGCAGAGGACCTTCGACTGCGGCAGGAGAAGACAACCGAGCTTCAGCAGCTTCAGGCCTCACTGGAGACGCTGCGCCTGGAGCGACAGCACGAATTGGAGATGTTTGAGGCGCTAAAGAAGCAACTAGTGCATCTGCAGCAGGAATATGAGGCGGCGTTGGCAGACCTGCAGCGCGAAGAGGTCGCCATGGACTCGCTGCAGGATGAATATCGCCAGAAGAAGCAGCAGCTTGATGATGCTCTCCGCGAAGAGGCTCGACTCAAAGAGTTTCTTGAGATGCGAGGGTCTGAGATGGATCGCATGAAGGCTGAATTGAAGCTTGTCTGCCAGCGCAAGGCCGAACTTCAGAGACACCACGAGTCTCTGGCGGCGGAGTTGGCACTGGAGAAGATGTTTGTCGACGGTGATACCGCACCAAAGGGGGCGGATGCGTCTTCCTCCCTTTTGCTTTCCCGTCTTCAGAGCGAGGTGGTGCAACGGCGGAAGACATTGCAACGACTGGAGCAGCAGCAACGCCTTGCCGAGGCGGTGGAATTGATAGAAGTGGAGAGCACCGAGTTGCGGCACCTAACAGCGCTGGCGGAGAGGGAGGCGCGACGGCTCACACACTTCTCAAGGGAGTTGGGTGACCAAGTTCGTGCAGTGACCCCACTTGTCGAGGCGATGGAGCGGGATGTACAACAGTTGGTGGAGGAGTTGGAGGCATAACGCGTGGGACTGCTGCAGGGCATTTTTATCTTGAGGAAGAGGGGAGGGAGAAGCAGAAGATGCTGGTGGTGGGGTGGAAATACACGGCGTGTGCTCTTCAGCTTCCGCCATGCTTTCCATTTCTTTTTTTTGTTTGTTTGTTTGTTTCTTTTTTTTTTTTTTTATATATTTGATTTTGTATTTTTATGGGTGTGCGTGTAGGTGTAATCATCGTCTAGCAATGCGCCGCTCGATCTTTTCGACGTGCGTCCTTCCTGCACCTGCGGCTTTGCAGGTTGCAGCTCGTGGTTCACTTGTGATGCATACGCCAAAGTCTGATATCGTTCTGGGCCGTTTTAAGTTCATGGACCAATACAATGAATTTCGTAACCGCTCGGGCCGTGTTCCGGATTACTACGTGGAGAAGTACCGGGACACATATTGGCGTGCAGATGAATACATTCGTCGTGCAGAGAATTTCATTCAATCGCAGGGATTCTTCTTTCTCCCAACGCTGGATTTCCCCTGGTACAAGGGCTGCCTGCCGCTCTTTTCGTCGTACCAGATCCGGTTGCACTACGGCCGTCATCATCGCACCTACGTGGAGAAACTGAATCAACTTATTGAAGGGACAGCCTTGTACGGACTCAACCTGGACGACATCATTGTTCGCAGTCACGGCGATCCGATGCTCATCGCAGTGTTTAACAACGCCGCACAGCACTACAATCACTGCTTCTTTTGGAAGTGTATTCAGCCGTACGGTAGTAATATTCCGCCTGACTTAAAGGCGGCAGTTGAGCTCCAGTACGGCACAGTAGAGAATTTCCAGAAGGTGTTCTGTGACGCGGCACTTGGACTGTTTGGCAGCGGCTGGGTTTATTGGGTGTATGACAGGTCTGTGGAACGTTTTGACATTCTCTCACTGCCAAACGCTGCCTGCCCACTGACAAACGTTGATGTTGTGCCGCTGCTATGCGTTGATGTGTGGGAGCACACGTATTACGTGGACTATGAGAATGACCGTGCACAGTTCCTTTCAAAGTACTTTGACGTGGTAGATTGGCACTGGGCGGAGCGACACTGGAAGCGAGCAACAGGACAAGAATACTACGAGATGAAGTTCTGGTGAAGTTTATCCGTGCAGTCCTTTTTTTTTGTTTGTTTGTTTGTTTTACCACCTTGGTGCATATTCCTCTCACGCACGCATGTACATGCGCGGTGTGTTTTTGTGTGCTGCGCCTGTAGCGAGTCAACGTATGCCTTTGTTTGAATAGCGGATATTTGAGGTGTGTGCCTACTGAGAGAAAGAGCAGCGGGGATGACTTTGGGGGGGAACTGGGTGGGGGGAAACAAATAGGACGCCGGTATGCCTGAGAGCATTTGTGTATCTTGCTCTTCGTCTTGTTAGTGCGGCACTCTGCGTCCACTGTGTCTTTGCCAATGCAACTCTGCGGGGATGCAATGCGTGTGGGAAGAGAAGCAAGGAGACGCTCAAATACATATATATATATATATGTATACAAACACACACGTGTGTCAGTTGATATCTACATTTTTTTTTTTGGGGGTTGTTGTTGTTGTTATCCTCATCTTCCACTACCACTACTGCCGGCAACGCCAACATCTCGCATCTCCCGCGCACTTGTCTTTGCGTCTCCCCCCTCCCCCCCTCGTTGTTTCTGCAGGTGTGTGTTTCTGTGTGTCGTCTTGGTGCGGGGGAGTGAAGGGGGGAAGCAGGGGAGGCGCGACATCGTCAACAACAACAACAACAACAACAACAACAACAGAAAAAACGGAAGGTTGGGAAGGCATCGTGCAAAATGTTGCGTCGCGGCACTCTTCTGCTGAGCTCTGGGATGGTGGAGTACCATGAGTGGCACCTCCACGAGCCGCTCCTGCAGAACTACGAGGGCTGGCGCATCCTCGACAACCCAAGGTACGAGAGCAAGCTCGATGCATACGTCTACGATATCAGCGGGTGTGTGCGCCACATTGATCCCATTATTGATGACCCACGCCTAACACACAAGCAGCGCGTCTGCCGCCTCTACCGCTGGGCGCTGAAGGAGCTGCAAATGTGGCTCGTGCAGCTTAACGCGCACAAGTTCAACCTGGCATACAAGGTGGTGCGACGCCGATTTGAGATGTATCGGTACGTCACCGACCCCGCAATGTGCGACATGATGGTGCGACAGACGCAAAAGTACCTGCGAGAGAATGCCAACTTTTACTATTTGCGCCGCAACAACTCATCTCCATGGTCGACATACACCCTGGCGAACCCCATGTTTCACCCTGATGGCTCGCAGGTGTATGATCACTGGACACACCCGGAGGTAATGTGGTACGATGATGCAAAGCTGCACC
Source organism: Trypanosoma scelopori (assembly GCA_030849745.1). Lineage (NCBI taxonomy): Eukaryota > Euglenozoa > Kinetoplastea > Trypanosomatida > Trypanosomatidae > Trypanosoma > Trypanosoma scelopori. Next base: position 75,582 of record JASANX010001054.1, read on the forward strand.
GCTGGACGGGGCATCACCCAATGTATGCGGGGGCGGGTGAAATGTCGGATCGCTTTGGAGACATGGATGTGGCACCGCATCTGCGCCTCTTGACGAAGTTTTTTTTCGCTTGCGTCTTTTTCTGGGAAATCTGCAGCTTCCTTGCCGTGTTTGACCGCGACATTGACCCGCATTTTGAAAAGTGGTGCGAGGCATTCGATGACAATCTGAAGGGTGCTCTCTATGCATCAGAACGGAACTCACGCAGCAGGGCGTCCATGTTGGGGTGGGATTGGGATCGCATTATGGGGAAAGTTCAGTCCAATGCGGGCTTCCACTTGTACGATGTGCAATATGCGAGCAGTAACAGTAGCAGTAGCGGTGGCAGGTGATGCAGCGTAGTAGGGAATCGGGGATATGAGGGTTTTGTGGGACGTGGAGGGGTTTGGTTCATTTCGATGTATCAGAGAACTCCTCTACCGCTGCCACATGGCGGCGGTGGGGGGTTTGGCGTTTCAAGTTGCAAGTGAGTGGGAGCGCGATAGATTCATTGCATCAAGGCAATGACGAGGACAGGCGTGCGATTGGTAAAGTGAAGGCTGAGGCTGCAATGGCGGTATCGTGCGTCTTTTTAAATATATATATATATATATTATTATTATTGTTATTATTATGATCATTGTCATCATCGTTTATGTATGTATGTATGTATGTGTGTGTGTGTATATGCATTTAGATCTTCTTGCGATGTGTTACACCGTGCGTTTTTTTTTTCTTTTTTTTTTCATCTTATTTATTTATTTATCGATGCGCATGTGTGGGGGAGGGAAGCGAACGGGTGCCGGTGCCTTCTCCGACTAGTGGACGACATGAGTGGGGGAAATGTGTTGCCGAGCGGCGGCGGCAATGGTCAAAAGATCGCTTCTCTCTCGAAGGATCCAGAACGCGTGTCATCGCTGCCTACATGTGATAGCGTTGACAGGGGCAGCAGCAGCAGCAGCATCCGAATAGATTACAGGCGGTTGATGGAGAACCATGCGCAGCGTGCGGAGGTACTGCATTACTACAGGCTCATGGTGGAGAGCAGGGCGGCAGAGCAGCAACAGCAGCAGCTGCTGCAGCAGGAAAAGAAATCGCATGAGGACACGTTTCGGGCGGGCGGTGCTGCTCGGAGTGGAGCCGAAGGCACGAAGGAAGGACTGGCGGCGGCGTCCTGTGAGTCATTGACGACCGCGCCTCACACCGCGTCTCGCACTGCGTCTAGCGCCCCCGCCTCCAAAGTAGCAGCTGCCGCGGCGGTGGCCTCGCGTCGCTGCAAGAGTTCCATCTCATGGACACGGCCACGTAGCGCTCCCACATGGGCCACGGAAAGCTTTGCGGCGAAACAGCGGTCAAAGGTGGAGTCTGCACCGAATACGCCGCGCCAGCGGGATGGGCAAAGCCATCATCTGCGCAGCCGCACCGAGTCATGTGTATCTCCATCCACAGCGTCGCTGTTCTCGTCAATGCATCCATCGATGATTTCGCAGAACACGCAGCTCCGCTCTCGAGTGAAGACATCACAGGTGTGTGAAGGTCCCTCACCTGCGCACTCCTATTCTTCGCGCGGGTTACGCAAGGGTGTGTGCTGCCCCTCACCACGCACTGCCAGCCAATCACCTGGCACTAACCCAAACCGGCAGAATGGTGCTTCACCCTGCCCTTCCGCTGTGTCGTTGCGCTCCAATGAAGTCACCCCTCAGGAGATTTCGACGGAGGAGGACAAGCAGCAGCTGCAGTTCCACATGACGCTTTCTGCTGCCGCTTCTGTGGTGCAGGAGTTGAGGGGCGTTTCCACAAGTACACTATCGGAGGGCCAGCAGCGGCAGCAACAGGGGCATCTAGAAAGAGAAAAAGAGGGGGAGGAGGCGGCGGCGGCGGCGGCGGTGGAAGATGGGAATTCCGATCAAGCCTCGTTCATGACGTTTGAGACGATAAACACCATTGACGTTGGCCCGCTGCTGCTCAACCGCCACAATGGAGAAAAGGCCGAAAATCCACCAAGCCGAAACAATAAAAAGAACGATATCATGTCGCGGGACACATCTGCGGTGCGTCGCAAGTCGATTCACCCCGGCGGATCTTCACGCGATGCAACGGCGGTGGGTAAACTGTCTGTAGATGCAAGCATCGCCAAGAGGGGCACACCGAATAATGACACCACGAGTTCGTTGCCGCACAGCACGAGCTCTCATCAGTGTGCGGGAAAAGAGGGCGACTGCAAGGGGATTCCGCAAATTGCAGATGATGTGCACAGCATCCCTCATCCTACCCGGGACAGGGCTACATGCGTGGCTGCCGTAGCTGCTATGTTGCAGGGATATCTCGTTCAGTCGCGTCGCGTTCTGCCATGCTACTACTGCGGCAGGATGCTGTTGTTGTCCGCATACCGTCTGCACGTGGATTTTTGCCGCACACACACGGAGGTACTCTACGCACGCCACAGCCTCAACCCACTGCGTCTTGTCATGGGTGAGCCCAAGGCATGTGTTCCGGGATATATGGCGTCGGAGGGGGAGAAGAACGCATTTGTCAATGCGTGCTACCAGAGTGTAAAAGTGTCGATGCTGTTGTGCCCCAACTGCAACACTTCTGTTCTCATTCACGATCTCCATGAGCATCGCACTGTGTGTAGCCGCGTGCAGTCTAAGCTGCGGAAATCGCGGCTGTCTTCCATAACTTAGATGCCGCTAAACATTACACCCCTCCCCATTCATCTCCCTCTCTCTACGTATCCCTCTTCCGCCTTCTCTCGTTTGTTCCCCTCTGCCTCTTGAGTTGCCTCAAGAAGAGGGAGTGGGTAACACTGCAATCCAGCAGCAGAGGAAACGGCATGGGAAGAGGAGGTGGTGGTGGTGGTGGTGGTGGTGGTGGTGGTGGTGGTGGTGGTGGTGGTGGTGGTGGCGATGGGGTGATGATTGTACTAGAAACATCCGTGGCAGGACATTATTACCACGGTTCCACTTTTCTTTTGTTTTGGTTTTTATATATATTTGTTCATGTGTCGGCTTATATGCCTTCATGATAATAATGATTGGGATGCTTATCATCAACTACTACTACTGCCGCTGGCTGCACTTGACTCCCCTAGTCTCTCCTGCACCCTCCCTTCCGTCTCTTTCTCCCTCTCTCCGTATATATTCATTCATTCATAAAAAAAAATTTTTTTTTTTTTCTTCATCCATTTTATTTTTCTTCTGCAACGCACGCAAACACACAAGAAGGGAGGTGTGTGTGTGTGTGTGTGTTGCAGCAGCGGCGGTAGACACTGGAGGGAGAGGGGGAGGCCGCAGTTGTTAGTACTGCAGCTATTGTCCAGGGAGGGTGGCGGGGCAACAACAACAACAAAAAAAGAGAAGGGCGGGTGATCGCCAGGGCTGAAGCAGTTGCCTGCTCAGTGAGTGGGTGTGGTGTGACTATTTTTGCTCGTGCCAACAGCCTCCTCAATGAAGTTTTCTTCGGGCACCCACACTGCGCGAGAGGCAAAGCGACTACTTGAGGCGTACAGCACTGCGGTGCGGCAGCTGCACATTCCTCCCATCGACAGGGAGTTGTACGAAGTATGTTTTGTGTCGCCGGTGCGAAGGCTGCTGCTGCAGCAGCAACTACTGTCATCACCACCACCACCACCGTCGTCGTCGTCATCGTTGCCGCCGCCGCCGCCGCCGCCGCCAGCCGCAGTGAAGGTGGAATATATTCACGAAATCGATGTGGAGCCACTCATCGCCTTTAGAGCGCTTCTCAAACATCTGGAGAGACATCGCGACGCCACGGTTCGCGTGATGCAGCTCTGCACACACCGCGATGCGCTCGTGACCGACATGCTGCACTGCTGCGAGTGCTACGAGAACCACACCACGTGGTCGGCGGGGGAGGACCCCATTCTGTTCTTCACTCGCGCGCTCAAGGAGCATCGGGTGGTGACTTTATCGCTCGTCGAAGCTATTTTTCACTGGCGCGAGCAGCTCTCGCGCCCCTTTCCCTTCAATGTTGCCGGTGAGAATTACATCTACCGCATTCTTGATGACTGCGCCATGATGGATGCAAGTGCCCTTGGCACCACTCTGCACCTGGAGCTGACGAAGCGCCCCCTCGGATGTTTCGGAGACGACAATAAGGAAGGGGAGGAAAATGCCCATGCTGCACGAGCGCGAGTCGTAGGCGCACAGTCTATGCATGGTTCGGATTGCACTCCTGCGGCACCCATTGTCGTGGTACAAGGTGATTCTTCCCCGTGGCACAACGGAAATGCACCACCGCTAGCGAAGGGAGACTACCCTGGAGATGCTGCTGCTGCTGCTGCTGCGGTGATGGTGGCTGCTGCTACACAAGAACGGAGGAGAACGTTTGGGCTTCACTTGAAGTATAACGCAGCACGTGTGCATCTTGGGGAGGCCATCATCATGGGTGAGAGCGTGCTGCAGAGACGTCTTCTGGATGAACTGTCTTCCATGGCAGCCCAGAGCCGCTTTGTGACCTTGCTTGCAACTCCTGACGTGCTTCTGGGTGCCGAGAAGGGGCTTCCGCTTGCAGAGGACTCTGCAACGCAGTGGCGAGAGCACATTGTGAAACGGGGATCCAGGAGATCTGGAGAAGACACTGCGGCTGTGCTACCGTTGCCTCCACCCCTTCAACAGCACCAGCAGGCAGGTGTAGCTGGAAAAGGAAACGATGATAGCGCAGACGGTGTCGTTATGCCACCAGAAGAGAAATGTGCTTCCGCCACTTACTCTTCTTTCACCACCATCACATCATCGTCATCATCGTCATCATTATTGTCTTTTGGTGATTAAGGCAGATGTGGTTCTGTGTTTCGACCATTAGATATGTCCCATTAACAGTTGTAGTGTTCCTGAATGTAGTGAGATAAGAGGCACTTGAGTTTGTTGTTGCGGACGTTTCATATCTTCCCTCCGTATTCTCCACCCCTCTCCTTTCTTTCCACCCCCCCCCCCCCCCTATCTCTTGCTCGTTTTCTGTGTATATACATACATACATACATATCAGCTGCTCCTATTGTCTGTTTGTGTCTGTGCGTGCATATGAAGTTTGGAGCATTGGTGTATGTATGTATGTATGTGTGTGTGTGTGTGTCTTGTCTGTTTGCAATGTAAATCCGCTTATTTGTGGTTTTGTTCTGTCTTTGTTTTTTTTTTTTTTTTTTTCCTTTTTTTGGTTGTTATTATTATTGTCGTGCAGCGTGTGTGCGTGTTATAAAGGGAGCTTATTGTGTGTGTGTTGCCACTTCATTCTGCACGAGTTGGCGGGGGGAGGGAGGGGTGTTTTTGGTGTGTGAGGGTCAATGGAGTCGGGTGGGCCGGCGGACGGCGATGAGCGGCATGCACGTGCCCGCACGCACGTCTCAGATATCGGGGACTCGAAAAAGACGGTAGCGTTTAAGGAGTTCAAGCGGTCGTGGCTGACTCCGTTCTTCGGCTCCAACCAACCGGAGCCGGTGTTGGTGCGGGATACCGTGCATCCATGCACCGTATTCAGCATGCATGTGCATAAGTGCCTGGAGCAGCACAACAACAACGTCGATTTTTGTCAGTCGAAAGTGGCACTTTTTCAGTCATGTTTGAGCGAGTTCGACATGTAGTGTATGATGCTGCAAGTTGCAGCAGTAGCGGGCTGAAAGGGGTTGTGTGTGTATTGGTGTGTGTTTTACCGCGTGTGGAACTCGCGGCATGAGACGAGGCGGCAGCTGCTGCTGCTTACTAGAAGAAGAGGAGGAAGAAGAAATCCCCCGGGTACGCAAGCCATCGCGACAACACGACCACCACCACCAAAGCAGCAGCCGAGTTGCATCCTCAATAACAGTGCGTTCCCCGTCGTCTTCTTCTTCTTCTTACTGTCTTCTCATCCCGCTTTCTACTCATTTTTGGTTGATGAATCAGCGTTGCATGCTGTGTGCTCGCTGCATACACACAAGCACACAGACAGGGAGAGAGAGAGAGAGAGAGAGAGAGAGAGAGAGACGCGACAAATAGAAGGGTAAAAAGAAGTTGCGGATCTCTGCCAAGTGTGTCTGCAAGGGGCGGTGGACACGCAGTGACTTTGTGCGCGGGTGGGGGTGGGGGAGATGCAGCTTCTCTACACGACACAGGCATCCCAGGAGCATGAGGCGTATGTGTTGGACGGCTGTCTGTGCGGCAACTCCTTGCTGTGCCTCTCTGTCTCTGACTGCACCATTCGTTGCTACGATGTGCACACCGCGGCGTTTCTCTTTACAGTTGCCGGGCACAACTGCGCCATCCGAGATGTAACGTCGACGCCATCGCAGCCGAACTTGTTGTATTCATCACAGGAGGACACGGGCGTTATGATATCTGACATGCGGCAGAAGAAGCCTGTGCATTTCTTAGATGAGTTCTGTGGCACTGGGGCAGTGGGGGGCACAGTCGGCGTAACACCCAACGGTCTTCTTCTTGGCGTTCCCGTGAATGTCGACACGCACATTGTAGACACACGCACCTGGCGGAGTGTGCATCTCATTGCCAACATGCATTGTGATGAAATCACTCGTTTGCGTTTCCTTGACAACACCGTGTACTGCTCAGCTGGTGAGGATCAAATGATTAACTTTATTGACTCTGCCCCCCATGTGAAGGAGAATGACATGCTGCTGCAAGCAATTTCCTGCGGGGAGGTGGTGACAAAGATGACGGCATACCTCGAGTTGGGCGCATTGGGGCTCATTGGCTCATGTGAGAATGCATACATCTGCCCATTCAACCTTGAGGAGAGGGAGAAACGGTTCCCTCGACCCAGTGACGCAACATACCTTGTGGACACCTGCGTTATCGGTGGAGAGCTGCACCTTGTGAATGGTGTGCGGGACGAGGACGGCAACGCTGGCCCGCTCTCCGTCATGAATTGGGCCACAGAGGCACATGTGCAGCTGCCGCTGGTGCATGAGGAAATTTGCCGCATTGCTATCGGCGTTGGTGATTGTCTCATCACGGGTGGGGAGGACAACGTCGTGGCATTTTGGCGCAAAACCGATGTTGCTACCACCGCGTCTGCCACAACGGACACCACCGCCGCCCACAATGATACTCTTGCCGCGTCTGACATGCTCCGCGAGGCAAGGCAGGGGACGATGAAACCGCTCCGCAGCATGACGAGACACTTGCGCTCAGTCCCATATGGCAAGTAACACGATTAAAATGCAGTATGATTGGGCGTTTTGGGGGTGGAAACTTATTTATTTCTTCTTCTTCTTCCTTTGCGCGTGCGGTGCTGTGTCGTGTCAGTTGCATAGGAGGGTGGAGGGTGCTGGTCGTGGTGGTAAATTTATCTTCTAAAACTTAGTCGTGATAGTTTTTTTTTTTTTTTTTTTTTGATGTGTTGCTCTTTTGGAGGCTTTCGACAGAAATGGTCGAGGCCCACTGTCATCGTATACCAACAAAAATTCCCCTCATTTTATTTTTTTTTGTTTTCCTTTCTATGGGGTGGGGTTGGGAATTGTTTGAGATTTCATTTTGTTAGCTCTGAAACAACAGCGAGAGGGAGAGAGAGAGAGTGTGTGTGTGTGTGTGTGGGAGAAGGACAAGCAGGCGTGATTGAAGAGCGGTGGCACCATATGGACCAATCGGATGCACTGGCGGCGACGAGGGAGCCGCAGGATGGGCAGGGGGAGGAGCCGCAGCAGCAACACGACGTTGTTGTTGTTGGTGGTGACTGTGATGCTGCTGCTGCTGCTGCTGCCGCTAAGGAGGAAGCACCCCCATCTGCCCTAAAGGGAAAGAGCGGCCGGGAGCGTAGCACGGACCGGAAGCTGCGCTTCGACCCTGATGTTACTGTGATAGAGACGCCAAGTTACGTGCTTGTGATGCACGACGAAGAGGGCGAGGACGAAGTTGAGGAGCTTGCCGTCTTTGACCGCCTCTACGAAGAGGCGAAGAAGCGAGCAGAGCGCGCCAAAGCGGAGTCCTGCAGTGTGGCATGTGACACGGCCGAAGCAACGGCGAAGGAGTGCACCTTCCAGCCTGTTGTGTCGGATACGGCAAAGCAGCTTGGACGCTACGAGAACTGGGAGGCATTCTTGCAGAGCCAAGAGGAGCGCAGAAAGACGAGCGCAATGCACTTTCAGAAGAAAAAGGACAAGTTGCTGAGCGATGATTCTGTACCGCTTTTTGAGGACATGCCACGGAAGCACAGCCTGCGCATCATTGCATACCTTGAAAAGGAACGCAAATACAAGGGTCCAATCAGGGGTTGGCGGGAGCGGTTTCGTAAGTACATGTGGAAACTTCAGGAGCAGGAGGGCGGGGATTCGTCATGGAACAAGTCTAGGGTGTGCTCCGATACGTTCTCGGTACACAGTGGCGTTGTCTGCGATGGCACCGTGTTTGATCGGCTGTACGAAGAGGCGATTGTACGGGAGGCTGCACAGCGTGTTGTGATCATGACACAGCTGGAGAAGGAGGCCCGTGAGCTGTACCATCCCATGACAAACGAGTCGGACTACTGGATGAATCTTGACGACGGAAGCGGAAACACCAGCGACTACAGCTGCAACTACAGTGGCTCCTGCAGCCAGCGCCTCTTGGAGCGCGAGAGCTGTGGTAGCAGCGTGTTTGAGGAGCTGTACGCAAAGGGCGAGGAGACACGCCGGCGCCGCGAGAAGCGAGTGGAGGAGGCAATGGACAGCCAACCAAAGTTCCCCTTCAAGCCGGCAACAAATCCGCAAAGCAGCAAGATCGTCAGGGAGCGCGCCATTGCCCGCGCCAAGGGTGAGCTGTCGGAGCGGGGAAGGAAAAAACAACTGCCAGAGGCGACGGTGGAATCATCGGCAAAGAAGAGTAATGTCAAGTTTAATACCGACATTTTCTGCTCGCGCCTGCAGCGCAAAGAGTCGGAACGCCTGGGGCGCCTTGCCGTTCTCCGGCGTGAAGTGCAGATGGAGGAAGTTTTAAAGTGCACATTTCGCCCATCCATCTCGCGTAAAAGCGAGGCGATTGCAACGCAGAAGGGCTACGGGCAAATAACGTTTGTGCCGTCACCGCATTCTTCGCCCACAACCACACATCCGCGCACCGCAGGCGGATTTGATCCCACCACTGCCGTCGCTACCGACGCCACAACGGCGACAAGGACACGGGGAACGGCAGAAATGGTGGTGGCGGGCAATAATACCCCGAGCGCCTCGCACTGGGCAGACGTATCTTCGCATTCAAGGCAGGAATCCGGGGTTTCCTTTGCTCGCCGCCACGCCAACACTCCCCAACGCCGCCGCGGTGGCAGTGGCAGCCGCAGCAACGTCGGCAGTGTCTACATGGATGAAAATGCAGGCGAGCTGGTTGATGCACGGCAGAGTCTGCCGAGTGATTCTGCGGCGCAGACAAATTTTATCGCAACCTTGTCGTCTGAAATTCAGGGTGTACTCTCCGAGTGGTCGGAGGCGGCGGAGGCGGCGCTGGCGGTGTGACACGCAAGCACGATTGCATGTGTATAGAGAGAGAGGGAGGGAGGGAAAGAAGCCAAGTTTGGGGGTCGGAGGCGGCAAGAATGTAGCGAACAAAACACACACACACACACACACAGACAATGTGATTATTTAGCGACAATACACCAAGAGGGAGGAGTGAAGAGCTGTCATTGCCTTTATTGTCCCTCTCTTGTACTCCCTGCATCTATTGCGGGTCTTCAATATCGTGATGAATTGTGATGAAGGCGAATCCTGGACCTTTTATTATCATCCTCAGAGCGCAATCATGCCTCTGCCTCACCCCTCTCTGGTTACCATTATTGATACCTTTCTCCTTGTCTTTCTTTTTTTTGTTGTTGTTTTTGACTCTGGCTGCAGCAATTATAAAAGAGAGGTGGTGTGAGGGAAGGAAAGAGGCGGGGCTCTCTCCGCTGCAATCATCGTAGTAGAGGGCGATGGCAGCACGTGGTGGGGTGGAGTTACGAAGGCAGGACCAGATGAAAAACTCTGGTGCTGGCGACGACTGGCGCCTTCGGATTTACACTCCGTGGGTGGTGGTGGGCATTGCTGTGTTGCTTGCAGCGGTCGGTGTGCACTACAAGGCGTTCTCCGTTGACTACGCTGATGTGCCGCTGGAGAGCCTCATAGAATCAGCAACTGCGCGGTGCCGCTCGCTGGGTGCCACCTTCGAAGAGATGCAGCAGGAGAGGGTCCTGCTGCATCCCGTGCCAACATATTTTGGCATCACCGTCTGGGTAGAACGTGAAGCGTGGTCACTGCCAGTGCATGAGACACTGGACCGCATTGAGGATGCCGTTAGCGCCGCTCTTGCTATGGAGGCTTCATCTCCGCGCTTCATTCAGCGCACTGTGCAGGTGGTAGACACGGTGACAGAAAACCACCTCCGTAGGAACAATGAATCGGCACTTGCTGCCATGGCAAGAAAGCAGCAGATTGGCTTGGGGGTTGCCAAACACGTGTACGCTGTAGACTTGCATGAGGAATTTCTGATGCACGGTCTCAGTTTCTTTCGCGTGCCACCACGCTCACGTGCTGGCGAAGCGGGTGTGCGCTGCTTTGTGCTCGAGGAACGGCAGGCGTACTGCAGCATTCCTGACGACAAGGACACGAGTGTGAAGTGGATCCGCCAGGAAATTTCTGCTGCCCTCGCCACACTTATGGCGCGCTGGCTGGCCGTGGACAGCTTTCGTAACGCATCTGCCATGCAACGTTGGGCTGCTGTACGTGATGCACAGGGGTGCCACTACGCCATCCGGGCACTTCAGCAGCTGGAGAATTCGACTATCACCAGCCAGGGGATACTGGCGTCAGATGATCTGCAGATTGTGATGGGTCGTCTGCAATCGCTCATTCACGCGGGAAAGCTGGCACACCTTGCCCGAGCCGCAGACAACCTGCGGTACCACTGGCTCCTCTCGCCTGTAGCATACACGCCATCAGACCATCTGTTTGTGTTTCACTTCTCCATTTTGACGCCAGCGATAAGCATTGGGATTGTCGCCTTGCGGACAGTGGTTCTCAAGCGACGACAGCGGCGTGCACGTGAGAGGCAGAGAGAGACGGCTGAAGGTGGCAAAGGGAAAGAAAAAATGGCGTAGCCTTTTCCGATCTCTTCCTCTCTTTTTTTTTTTTTTTTTTTTTGGTTTCATTTGTTTTGCCCCTTCTGTGCTTGCGCCTTCACCGCCCCAACCGGGAAGTAGATGCACTCTGCCAGCAGTCATCTGTTGTGTTTATCCTGCGCTTCCATTTTTTTTCCTCACCTCTTGTTTGCACAAACAGCACGCACGGTGCACCACCACCACCACCACCATCATTAATCATCGTCAATCGCCCTAACCCCACCCCACCATCTCCCTCAAGCAGAAGCAAGCCTGCCGGCATGAATCCCATTCCAGCTTTGGCCCAAAAAACAAATACCCCTCTGGATGCAACTTCCACGGAAAAGCGCGCGGATGATGCGTTCATCGCGGAACAGTTTTCACGCGTGGAGCACTACACCCGAAGCAATTTAGCCTTCAAACGAAACGATGCCAAGGAAAACAACAACAAAAACAGCAAGAATGGGGCTAGTCTCAATAACTACAACCGCATTTTGATTGATGGGGATTTCGGCGATAAGGACTTTTCTAGGTGCGCGGAGATGATTGCGAACGTCATCCAGGCAAGGCAAGTATACAAGAGCTGCGACAAGGGCGAGATGGAGGCGTACATTGACCCGGCTGATCTGGAGAGCCTGACGAGCAACGGTTGCGACAACATTGAGCAGCTGTTGACATTTGACGCTGGTGTGTACCGTTTCAAGGGCATGACGACACAGGTGGTGCCGTGGGAGGCATACGTGAAAGACGTTAGGGCAGTGTTCGGCGTGATCGAGTCGGGTCCCTGCCTTTCAACAGCACGAACGCGACTGACCACCATGGCAAAAAAGTCGCAGCTGTATTCTCTGTTGAATGCGGAGGTGGAGAGAAATTTTGACAAGCAGGTGCGTGGTGGTGGAGTGTACGCGGTGTGCACGCGCGTCGACAACGCCTTGAGTATTTCTACTTCTGTGAATGCACAAACGCTGCTGGATTTTATCGTCACAACGGCGTTGGAGCATCCACGCACACCGCTCTTCTACGGTGAAAACGGCAAACCTATGCAACTCATGGATTATCTCGAGCGCCACGGTGTGCATAACCCGCAGGAGATGACGGTGCAGGGCCTCGGGTTGCAACCGCCCATCTACCGCAATAAGTTCCAGTCATACAATATGTTTGATCCGAAATACAACCCTGCCGGGAAGTTTGGCACGGACTTGTTGCAGGCGGTGTTGTCTACATACGGGCCGAGGGACGGGGACCTCTTTGGTGCGCTTATCCGTCCAGAGATGGAGAGGCGTGAGTTTAGAGAGCGACGAGTGGTAGCGACGGAGTTGCAGCTCCCATTGTACGGTAAAAACAAGAGCGAACTGCAAAAGCTTGCGGGATGGGTGCGGCGGCAGGGCTTCAACTCCTTTACACTAAATATGTGGACACTCTGCATCATGCGATCTGCTCCACTATGTGGGCCCAACGAGCAGCCTCTTACGTGTACCACCATTGGGGACCAGTTGCGCAACATATTTTACCCCATGTTGATGGCAACAATGTTCCCGAATGACCCGGAATGGGCCGATGTGGCTGCGCTGCTGCGGAAAACAGGTGCCATTAGCATTCTCACTGAGAGAAATGTATCTACACATAACTTATTCAATGGTGTCACAAACCCCGACCACATTCAGTATGGGGATGGTGTAAGCGACAACTATCTGTTCTACTACATTTGGGCCAACTTGGTTACACTCAACGCCCTTCGTACCCGCTACGGTCTCAATACGCTCAATTTTTGTCCATCTGTCTTTGAACTGGCGCCCGCTTACGATCAGTTGGTGTCTAGTTTTTTATTGAGTGATGTGGTGTATCACGTCAAATCGCTGGAAAAGAACTGGATCATGCAATATCTCTTTATGTACTGCCGTATTGGGATTGTGATGTCTCCACTGTGCGATAATGCACTCAGCATGTCATACTTTGATCATCCAATTGTACGCTACTTGGCACAAGGACTTTTGGTGTCGATTACGACATCCAATCCACTTTATTTTCATCATTCTACCAACCCACTACTGGAGGAATACGCGACACTCATGAAGCTGTTCTCGCTATCACCGATGGATCTGTGCGAACTCGCGCGCAATAGTGTTCTCAACAGCAATTTTCCAATAGAGATGAAACGAAAGTGGTTGAGTGACGAGTTTCAGGTGGCTGGGAGGCAAGGCAACGACATTCGACGCACTGGTGTGTGTGATTACCGTCTGGATTTCACCCGGGAGTGTCTTTTGCATGAGGAAAATGTGTTAAATCTAGTCTTATCGCAGGTGGCCAAAAAGGGAGAGCAACCAGCCTCTCTATGCGTGGTGTCAACATCACACACGGCACAAGTGATCACCAAGTCTGAACAGAAGCTTCGCAATATGAGGCGTAAGAACTTCACCGACTGGCGTGTTGTATACCCGCGAATAGACGTCATTAGTGCCTCTCAGCAGGCTCCCGCGACGGAGGTTGTCGAGCTTCTGCAGCACGTCATTTCACTCCGAAAGAAATACATCAATTCGCGTGTGGTGGATGTACAGGTGGAGGATGTATTTACTGACTTCAAATTTGATGAGTCCATCTGGGAGTACAACATTTACTACGGTGTGTTTCTTCTCTCTCGCATTGGCAAGTCTCCACCATGGCCGAGTTTTGTCCCCCCCGTTCAGGAGTTCATTCGGGACGTGGCAACCGTGCGAGAGGCGGCGATGGGCCACAGTAGCCTGCGGCATCTCAGCATACAGCGGCTGAAGCTGCTGGAGCGGAAGTTCCTGCTGCATCTCTCACTAAACATCTCCAAGGAGGTGGGCAAAAAAGAGGAGAAGGGGTGGAACAACAGGGACTTCTTCACCGCACATAAAGTGGACACAAATGTGCATACGGCGTCTGGTATGAATGCCCGCACATTGCTGGAGTTTTTTGTTGAAAAGGCGCTTCACCATGGCCACGATGTGGTGTTTGAGGAGGACAATCAACCTGTGACGTTGCGGCAGCTGCTGGAGATGTACAAAATCAACGCTTCACAAATTACAGTGGATGAGTTAAACTACTTGATTAACACCAATCAACGCATACGCACAATTTTCTTGTCAACCGATAATTGTATGAAAGGGCGCTACTTCGCGGAGCTCACCAAACGCACTCTGCAGCTCTATCAAGAAGATGCCTTTAGCTTCTCCGAGAATCGCCTCATCATCAGTGGCAAATCCAAAGACGAGTGGCGTAAACTGGCGCATTGGTTTGATCGCTACGGCATGGCAAGTTCACAAAACCGATGGATGATCAACTTGCCACGGCAGTACCGCCGCCTTCGGCAGCAGGGCGCTGTGCGAAACTTTGGTGAGTACCTCCACAACATCTTTCAGCCCCTCTGGGAGATTAGTCTGCACCCGGCGAAGGACACAAAGTTTCACTACTTTCTCACACATGTTTCGGGGATAGATTGCGTAGATGACGAGTCCAAGATTGACCTTCCCCTTAGCAACACCTTCCCACACGACTGGAACAGTGATCTTAACCCGCCATATAACCTCTACCTCTACTACTACTGGGCAAACATTGCAACGCTGAATGAGTTTCGTGCTTCGCGCGGTTTGGGTACATTTACCTTCCGCCCACAGTGCGGTGAGCAGGGTGATATAGAACACCTTATTGGCGGATTCCTCCTCGCCGACGGCATCAATCACGGCGTGACACTCAGCCAGAACCCTGTGCTGGAGTACATGTACTACATCACACAGGTTGGTGTGGCAATGTCACCACTGAGCAATACTGCGGCAGCCTCGGCGTACCTGTCGAACCCCTTTCCACTCTTTTTTCATCGTGGATTGAACGTCAGCCTCGCAACCAACGAGCCGCTCTACTTTCACTTCACAAGGGAGCCGCTCATCGAGGAGTACTCCATTGCCGCAAAACTCTGGCAGTTCGAGTTTAATGATCTCTCTGAAATTGCACGGAACAGTGTTCTACAGAGTGGCTTTCCTCCAACGTGGAAGGAAAAGGCCCTTGGGAAGTTGTACTTTCTTAAATCAACACTCGGAAATGATGTGCGCAAGAGCCGTGTCTCAGACATTCGTGTCGCGTACCGCTATGAGGTGTACCACACCGAGCTCAATTTTCTTTCAGAGCAACTTCCTAAAGGGAAGCAGATGCCGCGAGCGATGCGGTTGCTGAAGGAGGAGGTTGCCATATACGAGGAGATAATGCAGAGCAAGGTGGCAATGGCAATCACTGCTGATGAGGGAGGAGATGAGTGGGAAAGTAGCGGTTATGATCCTGTTGCTTCTGCTGCACGGGAGCAGGCCGAGATTGACGCTCTAGAGCGCAAAGTGCACTGCATGAAATCTCTCGTCACGCACGTTGGGAGTCAAAATAATCACATTGTTGAAGTCTTCCACCGCATCCGCGCGAGGCTAAAAATGGACGATTTTGTCATAATGGGGAACCTCAACCACCGACCGGGGGACGGCTCGGTGGGGGCGAGGGACAATGAGACATGGAAGATCTTGTCTACCTCCATTTCCACCTCCACCGCCAACAACAACAGCAGCACTGACACGCTCCGGAGTGTTGAGGCGGGCAGTTGAATCACACACAAATGCGAGGTCATTATGTGCTGCGTGGTCGTCAATGTACAGAAGATGACAGATCGGAAAAAAAAAAAAACAAATAATGGTGTGACTCTCTCTGTCTGTGTCTGTGTCTGTGTGTGTGCACACGTCTCTCCGCCCTTTCACCGCGCGCGCACACGCACACCACCATGTTTATTTTATTTCATTCTTCTCTTCTCTCGTGGTGCTGAACTCTTCGGATGCCTCTCTTCTTTGAGTGTTAAATCCGTGACGAAGAGGGGAAGGGACTCCCACCGCACACGCACACACGACCAACCGAACGGCGACAACGGGAAACGTGTGGAGAAAAGAGGGGAACAACAGCCACAGGAAGTGCGAGAAAAGTGAAAAGCAGAGGAACAGTAGTGAGTGGGTGTGCGGTGAAGTCTCTCTTGGTGGGTGTTATCTGCTGTGGTGTACTATTATTATTATTTATTAATTTATTTTGCTTTTCTTGCATTATTTGTACTTTTCCCTTCTTCTTCTTCTTCTTCTTCTTCCAGTTATTATTGTGTTATGCGCGTGCATCGTGCCAGACTCACAGTGGAAGCATGATGAGGGCCATGATGGAGGATCTTTTGTCCGGCTGGTCAGTGAATGACAACAAGATGAGTTCGTTCGTTGCCATAAATAACTGCGCACCACTGTCCAACGGAATGGTGTTTGAAGCCGGTGAGGGTGTTCCGCAGTCAAGTGGGAATTGTCGTTCTGGACGCAAAACTCGGCGATACGGCTGGTGTCCATCGTTGAAACCCGCCGCTGGGGGTCGTGATGTGGGCAGCGCTGCGAGCTTTCATAATGCGGATGCTGTCTTGCGCCGACAGGGTTTGGACAGTCAAAGACTGCCATTGTTCTCGCCCTACTTTTCCAGCACAACGCGGCGCTCGATGGGAAAGAGCTCCAACCGTCTGCGGTATGCCCTTGCGAAAGATGCCAACCCACATCGTCGTGGGAACAATACATTGAAACCTGAGAGTTGCCCTAGCCAAGCGCAACCAGAGGCTAGCCGCCAGCCTGCCAGCCCCCGTCGGTTAGATGGTGGGACAACAAAGACTCTGACGACCACATTTCGGCCGCGTAAGCCGACCGCACCAATATCACGCTCTACGGGCAGCGCGTTCTTTGAGTGTCTCGCCTCAGCAACCTTTCCGCGGTCTGGAGAACATATTCGCCTGCCTGACGTGAAGTGCGTGAAGAGTGTGGGAGACACCGCGTTTTCGGACACCAAGAGATTGGAGCAGGAAGAAAGCAGCAGAGACAGTAGCCTCCAAGATTCGTCCCAGGAGGAGGAGGAGGAGGAGGAGGAGGGGGAGCACGCCAACAAAGCTCATGATACTGCCGAGGGCGATGCGCACACTTCTGTCCTGGAGTGGGACATGATTTGTGCAACGGAGACAACCCTTAGGAAGGAATGTTTTCTCCTGGAAAAGGAATTTGGGCGTCTTCGGGTTCAGACGGAAGAAGCTACGGAGGCCATAGAGGTTCTCAAGACCTTTCAGATGGAGGTTCAGAAAAAGTTACAATCTTTAATCCGGCTTCGTGCAACTGTCATTCGGGAGGAGCGGAAGAGTAGGGAGCTGCAGCGGAATGCGAAGGAGTCTGTGGAACGCATGAACCATTTTCTCTCGAATCATCCAGTGGCCGAAGTCACCGCTGATACTGCGTTTCAAACAGCATGCGATGGTGTCGGTGGCGTGTCATCTTTAGCGAAGCTCCTCGATGAACGCAGCGCCCTTCGAAGAGAACGAAGGATCCTTAAAGAGGCGATTTGTACGGCCAATAATGCAGCAGCAGCAGCAGCAATGAAATCCACCACGCACAACTTGACTCGTTGCCACCCCACGGGAGTGTTATCTTCAGAAAAAATGCGGTTGTATGAGGAGAGTAAAATGCTGAAGGAGTCTATCGCAAATATGGGGGTGAGGGAGCAGCAGTTTAATGAACGAACGAAGAGATCCGAATCGCGCACTGCTGCCATCATGGAGCGTGTTGACACCCTACGTCTGGTGGCGCGTCTGCAGGAGCAGCAATGGCGACAGAATAAACCCTGCGAACCAGAGCATGTACGTGATCACCAAATGCACGAGAAGAACGCGGGGGCGAGTGAAGCCGTTGGGAGCTGCTTCATGACCGAGGTTGCAGCGTAATGTACAGCACGGCGGCGGAGGCGGCGGTGTGGTGTGGTGTGGTGGGGAGACGTGCGAAAAGATGGCGTGTGTCCCTCCTTCCTTCCTTCCTTCATTTCCTCATCTTTTCGATTCGTTTGACCGGGTTTCTGCCTTTTTGTTTGAGGCAGCGTCGATGATGAGAGGAGCGGGGCTGCGCGAGGAGGCATCTTGAATTGTATGGACGGTGGCGCACGCACGTGTATCCCGCCTCCCCACCCCCTGTTTTATTTCTTCTCCTCTTCCCGCCCATGTATTCATCTACCCCCAAGCATGTATCTCACTTTACTTGTACGCTTTGTTTACTCCTCATGCAGCCGGAATGACTTGCCGGCTCTTCCTGATTGATGTTGTTGCCCCACACGTGCTTCTGACCACGGGTGCTATCGTTTGGGATGCGGTTTTCTGTATGTTTTCCTTTTTTTCTTTATAAAACTTTCATCTCTCTTATCTCGTCTCGTCTCGTCTCGCTGTGTCTGCTTGTCTGTGTGCGTGCAGCATCTTCCCGCTCTTTTCGTGATGTGTTGGTATGATCATGAATGAAGTTTCCTCCCCACCCTCTTCTTCTTTTTCTTTTTTGTTTTGTTTCTTTTGGTTTTCCTCTTCTTTCTTCTACTTTGACGCAATGACGAAGATAACGGCAGCAGCAACAGCAGCGGGGTGAGTGCCGTTGCGTCGGACCGCTTCACTCTGTGCAGGTCCTTAACTCGGATGGCTGTAACTCGGGAGTACGTCTGCCTCAAACCACAGTGATCTGATCAATAAACACGCACATCGTACATGTGTATGTATGCATGCATGCATGCATGCATGACCTTGCGAACGAGAGGGAGAGTTGGAGGATATGCCATTCCGCAATTGTGTCTCTCACCCGTAGCGCGAATGCGCACACGCACAGTTCTGAGCCCAAGACGGGCAAACTCTTGAATACACATGTGAATATAAGTATGACTGTTTTGGCTCCTTTCTTTGGTTTTGAACGCCTCCGTAAAATATTCTGTGAAAACTTTTTCTTTTCTTTTGTTTTTTTTGTGTTTTCTGGCACGCCCCTGTTGTTTCGCCGTTCTTGTCGCGAAAGGTGGAGTTTACACACACACACACACACACACACACACAACTCACAAATGCTGGAAAGAAAATCTTTTTCTGCCCGAGGCGCGGAGAAGGTGAATGTCTTTCTTCCATCTGGAGTGCATCTACGCCTGTTTCCAGAGGAGCTCAGGGAGGAGCTGAGGAGCATCGCAATGGCTGTGCTTCGGCGGTTGTTTTACCCCGTCGTGTTGCGCCACTTCTCCGGCAGACGCCGACGGCAAATCGTCGACGCGAGAGTCTCTCCAAAGACCTCGGAGGCCAATTTGATCTTCTCTCTAAATCACCATTCCGCGCTTGCTTCATGCATGCAACCAGCAAAAAAGCAAGAGGTGTTGATGGACGCCTCTTTGGTGATGGAGCAGTCGCTCAAGTCGGTGGATTATCGCGTATTTCTACGGGGAGAACTCGTCCAGCACAAGAGAGAACCATCCAGTTGTGTGTGTTTTCTCGTCTCGGGCACCGTGCGAAGGAAGTCAACGCTCACCAGCTCGAAACGAAGAATCTCTGGTGAGAAAATTCCTTCGCGCCCTGCGACATCGGATGGCCATTCGATGCAACGGGAGACGTTATCAAGGTTGAGTCGCACGTCGTCTTTTCGGGCCAACACGCCTTCCGCTACCTCACTCAGTTTTCACTCGGAGTCGCTGGTGGTAGATAACTTGCTGCACGCTCCTGCGGTGCTGGGGGAATATGCTCTTGTGGGTGGATATCCATGCACCGAGTACATTCTGGCAGATTCTCCCCTTGTCTTGATTGCATGCTTGTCGAAGAAGTCATACTGCTCCATTCTTGAGGCTGTTCCAAAAGATATTCAGCAGCAATTGGTTTGCAACGCATTAGAAACGCGTGAGATGCTGCTCCCGCGGTTTGCTCCCATGACTTGTGGTCGTATGCGTCTGTGCCCACTCCTCACGAAGCTCAGCGATGAACGGTTGCTGCACCTGATAGATTATCTTGTTCCCCAGGTCCGCCCAGCAGGCATGCACATCAATGAACTCTCGGCCCCTGAACACATATTCTTTATTCGTCGTGGTGTGGTGCACCTTCGCCAAAATGAGTCCTTTATCGCAGATGTAAGCGCCCCAACACAGCCGAGGAGTCGCTCTTTACTTTTGGAGGGTCACACATTTGGTGAGCGGCAGTGCATTTTTAGCGAGTCACTGGGTGATAGCGCTCAGACATTAACTAATGTAGATCTCTACCTTTTGCCTTTCTCTGTGCTCATTCAGTTTATGAAGCAGGAGCCGGATGCTCGTACGATCATTTATGCATCTGCAAAGTCTGCATCCATACTGCTGGAGAAGGAGTGCGAGGGGATGCACTTTATGCCTCTCTCGTTGGACAAGTTGGGCATCATTCTTCTTGGCTCTGCAGAAATCACCAGGTGGTTTCATCGGCGTGTGACCATTCTGGGCGGGGAATCGCGGAAGGCTTCGGCAACGGCTGTTTTATGGACGGGTGAATCCACTGGAGGTAATGTGAAGGACGGCAATGCGAACAGGGTGTCGCCGCACTTTCTTGAACAGGTGCGAAGGATTCCTTTACTCAACCTCTGCTCACCCGATGACGCCTTCTACCAGGAGTGCGCATCTCGCTGGAGACTAGTCTCATGCGAGGCCGGAAACTTCATTGTTCGGCGTGGGGATGAATGCAACTGCCTGCTCCTCTTCCCACAGGGAGGAGCCGGTGTTGTGATTGATGAGAGGAATTTGTCGCACAATGCGCAGGAAACTCAGCCAACCAACGCGGGAGGCACTTTTTCACGCGTGCCAGAGGGATGCATCGTCGGGTACACGTGTGTTCGCAGACACCTCTGGACGCGGAGCATTATTGCTCTGGACGACCAAGTAGAGGTGTGGGAGCTGAAACGTGCAACCTTCGTCGATCTCCTTCGCAAGCACCATCTGGAGAAGAAGATGCAAGATATTGTCCTGCAGCTTCTACAACCACTCATGCCGCTTTCTGATCGCTCCATCGTGCTTGACTTTCAACCCCTGCTTGTACCCTCACCCAACTCGCTTTGGAGCGAATGCCGCATCCCCAACCTCCACCCCGTGAGCCTATGCGAATCTCTGCGTTTTCCCGCGTGGAAGGAAGGTGATCTTCCGATAGACCCTCGCAACCAGAAGCGGAGACTGAGTTGGGCCTTGCCATTTTCGGATGCTCCATAGACGTACATGATGCACACGTGCAGTCTGACGACATTTTAATTTCTCGTTTTTCTCCCACACCCTTTTTTTTTTGTGTGTGTGTGTTTGTGTTTGGGTCTGTCTTTTTTTTTCTTGTTGTTGTTGTTCTTTTTACATTCATGGACGCTAGGTGGTGTGCCACCCAACTAATGCCAGGAGGAGGAGGAGGAGGATGAGGATGGAGGGGCACTTCCAACGCTTTACTTATTATTATTATTATTGTCTCTGATGGTCGTTGTTATGTCCGTGGCTTTTCGCGCACTTCGGCGTGGCGAAAAAGTAGAAGAAGAAAAGGAGAAAAAAAAAAGGGGGGGGGGGGAGGGAATCTCAGTTTCTATTGTTTCGTGCATAGCCTCGGGCGCCAAGTGGACGAATAAACGCCACTGCCGCAGGGGGGGGGGGGCATTGAATGGAGCAAGGGATCCCCCAGTCTCTACTGCAGCTCCTGGCAGACTACACCTCTCAAGCCCTAGATGCCGCCCGTGACGTGACGGATGAATTTGAGGAGGAAGTGAGTGAGTTGATGCTTCGGGCCAGGCGTATTAATTCCATCTTGCGGCTTATTCGCGAGTGCGTGACGGTGTGTCACTCTCAGCAGCGGGGACAGCAGCAACAACAGTTTTCAGCTGCATCAATGACCGCACCCGCGAGGGAGGACCCAACCGCACCTCTACGAATTGCTCTACAAGCGTTGGGCCAGATGACCGAGGAGCTCACTGGGGTGCCGGCAGTTGCCTCAGCGACAACAGCCTACGTTGCGCCTCCACCGTACGGCTTGCTACCGCTTGGCAAGCCCGTTTCGCTTGCGGAGGCGGCACTCGAGTTGCTCGGTCACAATACAAGGGTCTTTTTCCGACGGGGTGGGAAGCGTTGTCGTGAGAACAACCCTTTTGCGGCTGGGGACCCGCACGCCGCACCTCGGACAACCGTTTTCTCGCGCCTTGCAGCCTCGCAACGGAAGAGGCGCCTCACACTGTACTCTGCGCGGGCAGCGCTGTTTCCCCGGGCGATCCCTAAGCCTATGACATTGGGGAAGGGTGGTGCAGAGTTCCCCGCACTATTCGTGTCACCAGCTGTGCAGGAATTCGCCGCGCTCAATCTGGAGGCGGAGTGCGACATGCTGGTTGCATTCTATCACATTGACACAAAGGCGCAACTTTTGAGGGAGTTGCCTTCATTTCGGAGCTCGGTGGAACATCTTCAGGATTCCTTGCGAGCTGCGGGTGTGATGCTTGAACGTATGGGGAACACAAAAGAGCAGAAGCGGCAACCGTGGTTCGAGTTTCCTCACTATTCAGAAGGGGTCGTACGGGTAGTCGTGAGGCGCTCCTTGGCTGTGGACATCACATGGGACCCGGTGCGAGGGAGCCGCTGGCGCGTCTTGGCTCTGCACTGGCTTCTACGCTCTCAGCCGCTTCAAGAGGCCCTGCTTGTGCTGCGTAGTTCATTGAAGGGCAGTGGAATGGACAGTGCGACTGCTGCAGTTCCTGGAGGAGCCCTGAGTGTTCTGCCGGCGCATTTTGAGGCCACTGTGCGCTACTTGTCCAACTGCTTTGAGCCAGGTTTGGAAAGCGGGTGTATGGGAGCTCTTCGTGTGGTGAACGCGGTGGTTATGGAGGTGATTGAGGCGCAGTGCAGGGCGCTGCGGGAGACATTTTTCGTCGGCCCACTTGAAACATCGCTCTCAGTGGATGTTCGCCCGGGAACGCACGTTGCCCTCACACTGCTACCGACCTTTCTTGCAAGAGCGCAGTCACGGACCGGCAGCAGTGGTGATGGTGTTGGCCCTGTGTATATGAAATTCAGTCTCTGGATGGGTACCATCGTGGTGGAGAGGCGAAGAGGGACTGACATTCAGTCAGTGCCACACTCCGACTTTTACGTTGACGCAGTGGCGAGTGTTGAGGCAAACCCCGCGTCGGTTGTGGTTGTGGATGTGGAGCGTATGCTGTGGCGGTTGGCGTTCTTGTAGGCGGATCGCTTTCCCCCCTCTCTCTCTATATATATATATATATAGAGAGAGAGAGATATGTATATACCCGTGAGTTTGTGTATATGTATGTATATGTGCTTTGTTTGTCTGTCTCTTCATTCCCTAATGCCACTCTCGCTGTCGTTCTTGTGTTTTTTTTCTTGTTTGTTTGTTTGTTGTTGTTGTTTCTCTTTTTGCTCGTTGCCTTCCAGAGGGTGAGGAGCGGGGTGGGGGTGGGGGAGAGAATCAGTGAGAAGAAGAGCGAGCCTGAGAGCTGCTCCGTCCATGAGCCACAGCGCTAGTAATATATGGATTAAAGGTGCTTCCAACATGGGCACAATTTTTCTGACGCTTGTCCTAGATGCTCCGTTGGCGCATGGCATCGTCCCGACGTTGCCGTCATTGTCTTCTTCGGCAGCAGCAGCAGCAGCAGCAGCACCACCACCGTCAGATTCTGTGAGAGGTCGCGACGGCAGTGCGGTGTCCCGGCTATCGTTCCACGATGCGGTGGTGATTTTCCCGGGCGATAGCACCACCCTCATATCCCTTCAACAGTTGGTGCGCCAGGATCTGCAGGCTGTAGTTGGTGTTTGCCACGACATCACTGTGAATCTCATGTCTACTTGTGACAGCTCATCACCTGCCAAGCTTTCTGTGACAATTGTCCCGTGGAGCAGCGAGCGGGTCGGGTTGCTGACCATGACGCAAACTCTGGCTAAGCTTCTGCCTTACGTTGGCCAGCGCGCAGCCTTTTCCTCCCTTTGTGCCTTCATTGGAAACATCATGGAGCCCTCTTGTATGCCTACCATCAATGCCGTCAATTCCAGCTTGAATGGAATTCCATTCTCAGCTTTGAGGAGCCACCTCCTCCACCAGGCAAATGAAGAGGATGTTGGTAAGCCTATCGAAATTGAGGCGCCTTCTCCGCTATCATATTACCGGCGTGCGCTACTGCAGGACACCGGCAGCCTGGAGAATGTCGCCCACTTTGCCCAAAAATCTGACCTCTCAAATAGAGAGGAACGGACTCCGATGAGAAAGGAGGAACGGTATCATCACAGTCTGGCGAGGCATAGCGCCGTGCAGTCAGCCTCACATCGACACACGGAGCGAGCTACAAGTCCGGCTTTTCGCTGGAAATCGTCAGTGTCTGCCTTCCCATCACGCGACGTATCATCAGCTAGTGCGGCATCCCACCCCACACTTTTCTCGCCACTAGACTCTCACCCGATCCGTAGTGGCAGCGAGATGACCACGCTAATGTCTCTTACGCCCGATCTTCCGTCACCGTCAGACGGACTGATGGCGCGACGGACGCAAGTTCATGTTGTGACACTTTTGCCAAAGTCATTAAGCCTCGAAGCATTCCAGCGGATACTGGTTACGGGGGAAGCGGTGTCCGCACTGAGGGAGGACATTGTGGGTCAGGCACTTGTGGATTGCTGCAAACCCGCCGATGTGCAAATTGATGTACGAGTGCACCCTGGGGAAGGAATGACAAACAGGGGTGTGCCTTATTGTTGTTCTGGTGCTGTGGTGGGGGCCTCCTCCCTTCATGGCAACACCCTCTGTATTGCAGTGGATGTCCCTATGCGTCTGGAGCTCGCGGTCATCTACGCATTGGCAGATCATCTGCTTGCAACCGATGCCTTTGCAACGTGGCTGAGCTTTGTTTGGGGACACATTGGTCTGGCCCACGCACATCCGGGATTGGATGTGGCAAACACGTACGTGAATGGAATGCCTGTCAGTTTCCTCGAGGAGTTTCTCTCAAAGTGTTGGGGGACCTTCGGGACTTTTTTCCGCTCTGCAGTTGTCGGAAATATTCTTGCGGACATTGGCAATGATGATGATGATGATGATGATGATGACAAGAAGGATGAGACTACCGGTCATAAGAGGGATGGCCGTCATCATGCCTCATCAGAATTGATGTCCTCGACAGAGTCCCCTACTCCCGAGCTGCTGTCCGTGTGTCCGCATCCCCTGGTGCGCCCGGACGCCAACTCTTTTACTCATTTTGAAGATTTCACAGATGAGGAAGGCAGGTTGCTACTGCTGCTGCAGCAGCAAGAGCAAGCGGCAAGCATTATGGAGCAGAACACGCTTGTGCAGGAGGAAATTGAGCGGCGGCGGAGTTTTTCCCACCAGGAAACTGTGGAAAGTGAACTGTCAGAGCTCGAAGAGCTTCCACCTTTCGCCTCTCCAATATTTTCGGGAGTGCATTTGAAGAAGCCAAGCCACACGCACAGCAGCGTTGCGTAGCTCAGATCCCTGAGAGATGGCACCGTGGTCTACAGCTCTGCCAAGCCCACCAAGCACGACTAATAACGGTCCACGTGTGGGGAGTTCTCCAAGTGGTAAAATGACAGGACCACGTGGACCGTTATTAAAGACTAGGCTCGAACACAACTCTGGATCGCACTATTATTCAAAGCCGGTAATACTATTCTTTTTCTCGCCCTGTCAGTGCGCTTGGAGGGCTTTCATTGCCTGCACGCAGGTGTCCCTGACATAAACACACGGGGTACGCGAGCCGCTTGTTAGTAGCATCCTCAGACCACGCGTCGAAATTACTTTCCCCTCCCCTCCCCACCCC
Organism: Trypanosoma scelopori; assembly: GCA_030849745.1. Taxonomy (NCBI): domain Eukaryota; phylum Euglenozoa; class Kinetoplastea; order Trypanosomatida; family Trypanosomatidae; genus Trypanosoma; species Trypanosoma scelopori. Next base: position 101,294 of record JASANX010001054.1, read on the forward strand.
CCACCCTTATCAAAGAGAAAAAAAAAATTGACACCTTTCTTTAACGTTGGGTACACCAACCACTATAAATGTGCCCATATGAGCGGACTCATCTGTGGATGACAGTACTGACAGTGCAAGTGGTCATGTCCCTGATGCGAAGAGGGTTTGCGCATGCGAGAGAGAGAAAGTGCGGCTCTCAATGTGGTGAATTGTGGCTCTTGGACGAATATTGTTGGCATCTAGGGGAGATGGAGAGAGAGAGAGAGATGCGGTGGGTTGGGGGCCTGTTGCGCAGCAGATGCTTTTGTAGATTGGCGTGTGTCTTGCTTTTTATTTCTCTTCCACGTTATTCATCCACTTTTCTTTTCTTTTCTTTTTTTTTTTGTCTTCCCTTTCAGTTTTGGGTCATTTCTCCCCCTCCACCCTCAACGGCGGCGTGGCTCATTCATGCCATCGCTTGGACGGGAGCAGACGTGGCGTATTTCCACAGCTTTTCCTCCTCGTGGTCCGCATCACCTCCCTTTTTTTTTTTTTTTTAATATATATATATATATTTGTTGTTGTTGTTGCCTTCAGCGGAGAGGGGGGTGGGGGAGAGTAACGCCATGCACTGCGCTCGTGCAGCACACTTTTCTTTTTTCTTCTTTTGTTTTTTTCTTTGTTGTTGTTGTTGTTGCTCTTCTTCCACTTTTTTCGTTTTGTTTTGTTTTGTAGGCGATGACAGCGGCTATGTACAGTTTTATTCCGTTTCCTTTTGCGTTTCCCACATTGCCACATCGCGATGTGGGAGGTGTTTTTTTTTTTTTTTTAATATATATATATATATATATTTTTTTTTTTGCTTCCGTCTCTCTTCTTCTGGTGATCACAATTTTGCGCTGTGTTTCCCTCTTTCTTTGCTTTGCCGCGCTGTCAGATCCCTAAGCAAAGGCACGGGGAGAGGAATGAGACTCGCAAATGTACGGGAGGGGTCAGGCGCGTCCGGCGGCTCTGAGGTGCTGGCCGAAAGGGATACGCATGCGCACAGTCAGCCAGGCTGCTTGCAACGCATTACAGCCATCCGTGTCTGCGCATCATTCACCCTCTTCGCACAAGAAGGGTTTGGCGGACAGCAGCATGTTAGCGGGCGCTAAACGCTGAATCTGGGGAGTATTTCAGTATTGTTCCCAGTTGTTGCCTTCAGCACAATCAGCCTGTACGAAATTTCCCCGTTTGCTCTCCGTGATGCGGTTTTTCACGAGCGGATGGGCCTTGCCCAACGCAAAAATCAGATCACATCTCTACATTGCAGTCTGGAGAACTAGACATGCTTCGGTTTGATGCTGTCGTGGTGGTGTTTCGTACCGACGTTGCATTGAATCTGTCTGATGCGCGACGCCGCATCTCTGCTCGCGTGGCAAACTTCTTTTTTTTTTTGCACGAAAATCTGTTTTTTTTTTTTTTCTTTTTTTTTTTTTTTGTCGTTCAGCCGTGTTTCTTTACCGTATCTCGTACCCGGAGACCTCGACTGGCGCGGTCGAGAGAATCTGCAGGTCAACGGGGTGCATCTGAGTAGGACGCACGCTGCGTGTCTACCCAGCCGTGCCGCCCCAGGGATTCAGACCATGTAAGACTTTCTTGCCCTGGTGTGCCACGTGGCACTGCCGATTCTCCTTTTCACCACCTCAACGTGCAGCCAGTCAAGCAGCGTGCAAATCCACATATTGGCAGCTGTAGTCGTAGCAACCTGGCTCAAACTTACTTGCCAGCCCCAGTGAGGTGTGTGTGTGTGTCTCACCGCTCGCACGGCGATGCTGCACGACAAAAGAATGGGGGGGGGCAGCCATGCGAGGATTCGGAGTCGTAAAGTGTCATTGGCTGACTAGCCGCATGGTAACTCTGTTGAAGGTCCGATGGAAAGTCTGCGCTGTTGTCCAGGATTTGGAGACGCAGTTGCCTTCTCTTGAATGCTGTTATTGTCATTGCACAGTAGTCCGTCTCACGTTGTACCGCGCTGCCTCTCCTATTGCGCACTGCATCTCGAAAACAAAAGGGAAGGCAGAAAACAAGGCGTCTCTGACGCTTTTTTTTTTTTTTTTTAGGCGGGGCGACCAGTGCTAAGTAAAGGTGGGAGAGGGAGTGGGGCAGCGCGTTTTGCACGGCATTGCGGTTTCCATCGGAAGAGGCATTGAGAGACGTAGTCGGGGCAAGATGTCTTTGGGCGTTAGTGGGTTTCTGAAGTTGTCCACAAGTGCACTCCGGCATGACTTGCAGACGCTGTTTCACTGGGACCCGGTGGAAAACAGATTGCACTGCGCCATGCGTGACGCATTCTACCTTGTGATTGACACTCCCAAATTCTTCATGTACACGCACAGTTCCTACGGGGCAATGCGACGGTATATTCGGCAGGTTCGCATCAATAAGGGCAAGGTGAATCCAGAAGACTTCCGTGACGTGGACACCAACGTTCTTAGGGAGTCCCTCATCCGTTTTGCCCAGTGGAAGGGACCGCTACAGAAGATTGATTTTCGCTGGTTCTACTGGATGTATGCGATGATGATCATCTACGTGCTCTGGCAGGGACTTTCGCTGCAACGCATGCTGGATGAAAAGGTGGATCGAGGTGGGATGTCGCTGATAGAGCGTCGAAAGATGTTCGATGATGACTATGAGGAGGATTTGCGGCCTCGATAGCGACTGCCGTGCGTGTTTGTGCGCAGCCATGATGCGCATGTGCGTGGAGTAACGGGGCCTGACATTATTTTCTTTTTTGTTCCTTCGCTTTTGAAACCAAATTCTAGTGTTCCTTCGTTCTGCTATTTGTGTGGTGGAATTTCTGCTCAACTGACGAGGCAACGAACAAATCAAAAAAAAAAAAACTTTACATCTATCTATCTATATATATATGTATATATATATATATTTATTTGAATCTTCATGTGCCCTTTTGTAAGAACCTTTACAGCTTCTTGTCTTTTGTGTGTGTGTGTGTGTGTGTGTGTGTGTGTGTGGTGGCCGTTAGTGTCTTGCGGCGGTATGAGTGCCGCTCCACCGCTGACACCCAAAAAGGACAAGTATGAGCAGGTTTTGGCAAGGTATGACTGGAGCGCGCCCTACCCGCCTCGTGGCTATCAGTATGGCGTGGGGCGCGGCGCCAAGGCCTTTACCACATCCGCTGAGCTGAGTTCGGCAACTGGTGCAGCTGCCTTCTCCATGCTGCAGACGCCGGACCAAACCGGCTTGCTCGTTGCATTGGACCGTCTGGAAGAGAGGCGCCAGAAGCGTCGGAAGGTTGATGCAAAAAGTGGTGCCGGTGATGAGGGCAGTAAATCCAAGACGGTGTTGTCCATGGAGGATCTGGCTAGCATCGGTAGCGGAATTGTTGGTCAGTCGCTGGTGAAACGTAAGGCCCGCACAGAGGACATGGATGTGGTGGATGACTACGCATTTGCGGACGAGACGACTGTGGTGACAGCAAGCGACTTGATGCACAGTCGATCCATCGCCACCAATCAAACCCTCGAAAACATTCTTGGCATGGGATCTCCTACGGAGCAAACCACATGGATTACACACTCCCGTGCGTATCGAGAGATGGGCATGACCAAGAAGGCGCAAAGGACGCTGGTGGAGGGGTGTAAGCTTACGGGAAGCAAAGGACCGCTTATTTGGAAAGAGCGACTCGAGTACATTCAGGACCCTGCTGCTCAGCGACTAGTTTTGGAAGAGGCAGTGAAGGTGTGTCCCGGGTGTGAGGAGCTGTGGTTGCTTCTTTTGGAGCACGAGCCGCCCCACACGCAACTTCATTGGCTACAGCAGGGTGTCATGGCATGTCCGGCAAGTGAGAGCCTCTGGCTGCGTGTACTTGGGCACATTCCTACCCCACGGGATCAGAAGAAGATCATTCGGAAGGCGCTGGAGGTAACACCACGGCTCCCTTCTCTCTGGGCGATGCTGGCGCGGCTGGAGGACTACGAGACGGGGAAGGCCATCTTCAATGCGGCTGCAGCAGAGCATCTCTCCCTGCAGATTGTTATCGAGGCGGCTAAATTTGAGGAATTTCACTCGAATAGAGAATCAAGGGGCGATCACGATAATATCAATAAGGGGACTGTGAAGCAGTTGAAGAATGAAACTATTCAATCCTTTGTGCACCAAGCTGCGCAGCGCTTTCTTGCGGTGGACGAAGAGAAGTCAAGAAGAGAATGGTTTGAAGTGGCTCAGAGCGCTGCGTGTGAGAGGTACGTCATAACATCAGCGTATATGTACCTCTATTTCGCCTCGGATAAGAAGGCGGGGGTCCTTTCAGTGTCCACAACGTGGGTGAAGGATTTGATGGCGTTGATACCAGGTGCGTGGAAGACCCACAATGTCTTGTGCTCCATGTGGGCGGCAACTCTCATTCTTCATCATATGCAGATGTCTTCACCAGACGGAAACAGAAACGGCGTGGGAGACAGAAGCAACAAAGGTGTAGGTGGGGAAGAGGAAGATATACTCGTTATGACTGTTGCCCTGCAACTGGCCCCATCGTCGGTGATTGATGCCGCACTGTTGGAGTTGAGAGGGCAGCTGCCTTCATTTGGCACAATGTTGGGGGTATTGGAACAGGAGAAGAAGGAAGGAGAAGAGGAAGAACTCGAGCGACCGGGTGCGAAGGATACGACGTTGGAGCCCTTGAGCGGCAATGCGACTTGTGCCACGGCTGCGTCGCAACGCCTCCCGTTGCCGCTGACGTTTGTGCTGCTCTGGACAGTACTTGAGACGCCGCCAGCGTTTGGTGAGGTAGAGGTAACACTCCGAATCGCCAAGGTGCTGTATGACCGAGGATTCTTTGAGGGCGCATCATGCATTCTGAAGCTCGGCATCACGCGTCATCCAATGAGCACTGCCCTTTTTGCCGCAACGGCGAAAACACTGATGGCAATGAAGCGTGAAGCGGAGGCGGAACAAATCCTACTGCGCGGGACAGAGATTATGGCTGTGGACACCGACATTGTGTGGGTGAAACTTGCTATTCACCGTCGAAGCAGACATGAGGACATTTTGCCTCTCACTGAGAATGCTATCGCAGTGTTTCCAAAATCTGAGAAGCTCTGGCTAATGCGGCTAGAGGCGACAGGAACTAAAATGAAGGCGGCGCTGGATGAAGCAACCAGACAGGGAGCAAGTACAGCGCCGATCATCACTGAACTACGCCAAATATACGGCAAGGCCCTTGGTGCGGCGCATTGCAGGTTTTCTCCCACCCTGTGGTGCTACATCGCTGTGCACTTTGAATCTACCCTGCTGAGCAACGCTGGAGTTGCCAGGGCATTGCTTCTGGAGGGTGCGGTTGTTTGTCAAGAGCAGCAATCCAACAAGAAGGCAGAGATTCATGCCGCGTTTGGCCTTGCAAGATGTCAGGTGGAGCTGGCACATGCAGGTCGGGAGACGGCACTTGAGGTGGTGAGGGAAGTATTGCAGCTGCTCCCCAAGAAAAATGGTTGTTTTACGGTTCCGGTGGGGGAGTTGGTGGCTCTTTCCATTGATCTGGAGGCCCCTGCTGCTCGTGGGCGGGCGGCGGCGCAGGCAGTGCAACACTGGCGCGTGCGAGATCCTCTTGTGCTGACCTCCGTTGCAAAGGTGTACCATGCTGCCGGCAAACACGACAAGGCACTGGATCAGGTCTTGAAGGCGGTGAAAATGAGTAAAGGCTGTTGTGGTGATGCAGTAGCTTTATGGCTCAAATTTGCCTCCATGCCCGTGTACCAATGTTTGGTGGCGGAACAGATGGGTATGCTTGACGAGAGCGGGACGGCGAAGGTGGGGGAGGCCATCACAATGCATGCACTGCTGGAGTGGTTGTGCGAGCAGCTCGCCTCCGATGTGAGCGGGAGTGAGATGGACAAGGACAAGAGTAGAGGCAGCGACAAGAGAAGGCCTAATGCGCTGAGGCCCAATAGCGGGCCACTATGGCTGCACGTGGCAAAGGCACAGGATCCTAGCAATGTGACGCTGCTTGGGTACCGAGACTCCCTGGAGTCGATGCTGCAGCGGGTGGTGGATCTAATGGAGTTGTGATACCCGCAAACAGGCGTCTCTCTCTCTCTCTCTGTGTGTGTGTGTGTGTGTTTGTGTGTTCTTTATTATTATTGCATTCTTAAAAAAAAAAAAAAAACATAATATTTGGTGAAAGTTCCTCCTTTTCAGGAGTGGGTTTCATTCCATTTCGCTAGCAGCAAACGGTTTGATGCATTTCTTGGCCTTCTGTGTGCGGCTGCGTTTTATTTTATTTTATTTTTTTAATGTGTTTGTTTATATGTTTTTATTTTTTATTTTTTACTTTGGAATTCGCGGAGATTAGGCTGACGTTACGCCGAGGGATTTACATACATTATACACACTTATTCCATTTAGTTTGTGGTGCTCTCTGGTGTGATCTGTGTGGATGAGTGGGACGCCTGAGGAATTCACCGACTCTGCTGACGAGTGGGAGGCGCCGGTGCAGGCTCTCTCGGAGAGCAGCAGGCAGCAGAAGAATCAGCCAACGCTGGATCAGCTTGATGGCGAGGAGCGCGAGCTGGCCGGGGATGTGGTCCACGTGGTGTTTCACCTGCCGAATGAGACGATGATCCGGCGCGATCACTTCATGGGGCAGACGGTCGCGTATCTTAAGGCGCAGCTGGAGGACCTTGACGGCCTGCCGTACGAAAAGACGACGCTTTTCCTCGGCGACCGCCTGCTGCTCGACCCGCTGTCGTTGAATGATTTGCCCTTCAGGGAGGGCGAAGAGAACCACGTCTCCGTGAGGTTCGCGGATTAGGGGGAGGAGCGGGGCGATGAATTGACGCACCTTTCTTTCTTTCTGTCTTTCTTTCTTTCTTTCTTTCTGTCTTTCTTTTGATTCTCCTTTTTCTCCCTCCTACTGTGTCCGCTTTCCGCTTCTCTCTCCCCACCTGCATTTGACGCTCCTCTTTTCTCTCGCCGTGTGTGCGTTTGTCGGCCTCCCCCTCCGCTTTGCGTTTCAGTATCTTCGTCTCTCTCTCTCTTCCCTTCCCTCCTACTTCTCTTGTCGTTGTTGTCGTCGTTGTTGTTGTTGTGGTTGGCTGCTTTTTTTTTTTTTGTTGTTGTTGTTTTGTTTTGGTCCCTGCCCGCATGGCCGGCTTGACAGGCACCATTTCTTCGTTGGACGCGGCAGAGTTTGGTGACACGGGCGCATGTTGGGGATTAAAGTGGCTGGATTTGCCGCGGGAGTCATGTCGACATGCGTGATGTACCATCAACTCATCTATGTGAGAATTGTTGACACGCATACGGCACACTCCAAACGCCTAGTAAAAATTACGGATGGACTCATGCAGGTCTCACACGAGGTGGCGAAGCTAGCGCAATGCGGCAGCAGCAGCAGCAGCAGCAGCAGCAGCAAGGGTCAGTCTTGAAGACAGGGGGTCTACATCAAGTAGAAAAGGCTGACAAGAAGCAAAAGCACAAACAAACCAACAACAACAAAAAAGAGCAAAAACACAAGCGCAACTCCATCAAACGGAAAGTCGTATTTGTCTTTCATCCGTCGTTGTGCCTGTTTCTGCGTCTTCGCAGGGAGGAGAGAAGTAAACGAGGGAGTGGGTGGAGGAGAGTTGCCACGCGTCGTTTTTCTGACGCTTCTCCTGCATGTCTCTTCATCTTTCTTCCTGTGATTATTAATGTGTCTCTGTTGATTAAAGAGTGAGGAATACATTAAATAGAGGACTTGTAGCGGGTGCAGCAGGGAAGGAGGGGAAGGAGAGCGGGTGGAACCTTTTCTACGGGCAACTGCGACAGACAGCGGCGAATGACCAGCACGACAGCTGCAGCTCTTCTTCACAACACTGCCACTCGTGTAACATTAGGGAACACCCCGATGTATGCCGTGCCACTGACGGTGGCGCAGCAGCTGAGGCCTCTTCTGGAAGCCAACACGTCACTCGCCACATTTACCGTTCATACGCAATTTACCCCGCCGGAGTCTTTGAGGCTGCTGCTGCTTGGAGCATCGCGTTGTCGAAGCCTCCAGCACGTGCGACTGGTTGGCGGCATCAGCGTGCTCCAGTCAAGAATGATGATGTCAGCGCTCGCGCAGTTTACATTCGCATGCAAATCCCCAAGAGTTTCCAAGGCTGCGGGCGCCAGAAGAAGTCCAGCGGGGTGCCGTCCCTATACTCCTGTAACTGATCGACCACAATCGGCAAGAAAGGCGTACCACCACGCCGCTGCCTCTTCTTCGGCAGCCGCAGTGAATGCAGCGGCAACGCCAACTGCAACGGGAGATGAGGTAGTGAAGGGGCACTGTGATGCAAAAAGGCTCAGTGAGGCTTGTCGACCAGGTGGCTACTGCAGGCTGCATTCCCCTGCGTGTTGCAATGCCTGGAGCGCCCAGCCATCGCCCTCGCCATCGCCCTCGCGATGTTCCTGGCTAAGTGGGGTGCACATGGTGCTGGACCTACATCACATCGATGATGTTGTGGCGGGAATTCTGTTGAAGGGCCTGGAGCGATCTGAACGAATCGTTGGGTTGGATCTCCGCGTGGCCCCCACATCGCAGTCCGCGCTGCGTGCCGCAGCGCGTATGTTGTCGCAAGCAAAGCCCATTGTTGCCCGCAACGCCAATCGAGCACACTATCTGCTCTGTCAGAACAGACTGCCCCGCGGCAGGCCTCTTCATGACGCTGAAGAGCTGGGCAGGGCGACAACACCGCCCCACGCGTCGCCTCTTGTGGCTGCTGCAGCCGCAGGGAAGATGGCGGCGCCACGAGAGCTGTCTAGAAGCAATTCATGTCAGCGCCCACCGCGCCCATACTCCCCACCGCGACTTCTCTCTGGGGTGCCATCACCGACACCGCACCACCACCACCACCACCACCACCATCATCATCATCATCATCAGAAAAGACAAAAACAGCCGCAGAAGCAGCAGCAATCGCCACCACCACGCCCCCCCAATCTGAACGCGCGGCATCGCTTTCTCTCCAATGCTGAGGGCGGCATGCGGCGAACGCCAATGGACATCGAAAGCAACTCAGACGCCGACGACCGCTTCTTCTGCCGAAATGGAACAGCGCAACGAGGTATGGCGTGGTGCACACCTGATGAATGCCGCATATCAGGCACGCCAACAGCAGCGCTGGATGAAAGTTTACAGCAAACACGTGGCGACTCATCAGCGCAAGCCACACCGCGAAACCCGTTGGAGGCGACGCAACCCAGTCCCTCCCCATTGTCGCAGCGCACGCCGCTCACACCACCGAATCGGCCGCCCTCGCCCAGGGGGCAATTGCTGCAGCAGATGCGCTACCTCCGCGGGTGCGTGCGGGACATCAATGCCGTGGTGGTGCGCTACCAGGTCGTAAGTCGCGAGTCCATACAGAGATTGGTCGCTGACATGCAACTGTTGGAGGGGCAGCTGGCGGAAAGTATCACTACCAAACTGACAGACATGACAATGTCCTTGACGGAACTGGAGAGCCAAGAGGGGTAGAGCCACGCTGAGCGAATCAACGGCACCAGCACATCCTGTATTGTTAGTTTCTCCATTCCTGCCTTCCCCTCTTTTTTAATTTTATTCTCTCTCTCTCTCATTCAGTCACTCACAGAGTATAAATCTTCTTTTCTCCCCTTCATGTTTTGTCTGCGGATCTTGGGAGCGAGTGCGGGCTGGGGAAGAAGGGTGGTATGTGTCTGGATGACGTTTGTTTAATAATGCCTCCCTGCTATTAGGGAGATGCAACACAGAGATGATGTCGTCGGATGCTTAGTGCCATTGCTACTGCTACTAATGCGCTCATTTGGTTATACTTGGGGGTGTGGTAATGATTTATCGTCTATGGGTTGGGGTTATTTGTTACGATGCATGTCGTGTGACACGGCACTGTGCACCCTCACGAGGGTGTATGTGTTGTGGGCGTGTGTTTTCTTCTTCTTCGTCGTCGTCGTCGTCGTCGCCACTTCTCCCTTCGCTCTTTTTTTTTTTTTAATCTCTACGCTTACCCCGCGTGAATTGTTATTTATTTATTTATTATTCTTGACAGTCCATTGAAAGTGTGGGAGGGAACGGATGGGGTATGGTTTGTTTCCCTTTGGCCACCTTTTTTTTTTTTTTCTTTGGTGGTGGTGGTGGGGCGGGCATCTCTGCGTATTTCTTCTCCCCACCTTTTTCCCCTTTCTCTTCTTTGTACGTGTTTGTGTACAAACGCAGATGTATTTGTTTGGGTGATTAGAGCGGGAGGGGCTGTTTGGGATTCGGAAAAAAAAAAAAACACTAAATGCCGCCCACGGCTGCTGTCGTTGGGCGCAGCATCATGCGGGCATTTGAACACTTGACGAGGAGCGATCTGCACACATGCCGCGTCGAGGCGGCGTATCATGTTGTATTGGAGTGCGTGACGGCGGTGGACCCTGCGATGCGTCTGTACATGTTCGGCTCCACTGCGGTTTATGGCGTGCACGAAAAGAGCAGCGATGTGGATTTTGTCGCGCTCAGTAAGACGCACGTGGAGGACGGGAAGGCTGAGGACGCCGCCACACAGGTGGCAAAGGGACTGCAGACCGATTTTCTTGGAAAACTCGCGCGGGTGGTGCGACAGAAGCACGTTTCGTGGCACGTGGAGGAGGTGCGGCGTACGCGTGTTCCTGTCATTCGTGTGAAGGGAGGGAACAGTGTTGACTTTGATATTACGGTAAATCGACGCAATGGTGTGCGCAACAGTGCGCTGCTTCGGGCATATTTTGAGCAGCATCCCCCGTGCCGCTGGTTGAGCATGGGAGTAAAGCGGTGGAGCAAATTAGCCGGGCTGAATGCCTCTGTCGTTGGCGGAAGCCTAACGTCTTACGGCTTCAACCTGATGGTGGTGTACTACCTACTGCAGCGGGGGGAGCTGCAGTTTGTTCCGCCAGCCTCTATCGACGTTGCTCAGGTGAAATCGGTCCCGCCATACCTGCCGCTTGAGCCACCACACGACGATGGCGTGGAGCTGGGAGAGCAGGTGAATGATTTCCTGCACTTCTACACACACGAGTTTGACGCGGCGAGGCATGTCGTCTCGCTGAGCCGCCCAGGCATCACAACGAAGGAGGACCTGAACTGGACAAAAAACGCGGAGGATTTTGCCCGCATGAATGGCGAGAAGATTCACTATCAATGGTGCATCGAGGACCCTTATGAGGTGAACTTAAATGTTGGAAGGAACGTGACACCGCTAAAGCGTGATTTTCTTCGCAAGCACTTGGAGAAGGCCCGCGAAACGGCGTTACTTACAATCATCTAACCATTTCTAACTCACTCATATTCACATTACGTCGCTCTCCTCGTTGGGAGGATCGGCGGCCGGCCCCCTTCCTCATTCTTTTATTTTTGTATTTGTTTTGCGTGCTTGCCCGCTCTCCTGCTTCATGCGCCAGATGACGTGCTCACCTGGGGCACCATTCTTCTTTATGTGTGCCCCCTCTTCCTCTTCCTTGTCTTCATCTGGCTGGCCTAATTATCCTCCTCCATTTCCCATTGCTGCCGCTGCTGCTGCGACGACGACGTAAATGCATGCATCATCCTCAAAAGGGGGAGGGGGAGGTGGGCAGGCAAAATACAAAGGGAAGCGAAAAAAAAAAAAAAGAACAACGTCCCTCCGTATTGAGGGAAATAAACAGCGAGGGACAAATAAAAAAAAAAGAGGCTTGGCGAGGCGGTTCACACAGAGACACTCCCGTTTAGCGGCAGACGAGGAGGAAGAGCTGGGTGGGTGGGGCTGTACAACATAACAAACGGCATATATATATATATATATATATATATATATATATATTACTGAAGAGGAGGTGAGGCGCGGAAAGGGGAAGTATTGGTTGCCAACAAAGTGATGCGCAGGTGGACCAGTCTCCCGCTGTCTGCGCTCTGGGGAGCTCTGGCGCGACGCTGCGTTTCGGATGGTGATCGGTCAAGTGATAGCAGCGCGTTCATCAGCGACGACGAGGCCCTGCGTGGGGAGCTCGCATCGGCACTGGAGACGGAGGACCATAGATCCCCGCTGGATGCCATGCAGCATCCGCTCGGGGCTGCTGTGATGGATGGTGGTGGCACCATTCACTTGGAAAAGCTTGACCGCCCTCCCGCCCGCTTCGATCTGCTCACAAATTCGTTTGTGTACCGATGGCAGACGAGGGCGGCACTCGCACGCAAGGTCTCTGGACCGATGCGGGAGTGGGCAGCGGAACTAAAGTACCGCACGGGTGTGCACATGGAGCTGGAGCCAACATACCCCGAGCGACTATCGATGGGCGCCACCAAAGGGGGGAGCAGTGACAATGTTAATGCTGCAGAGGAAGGCGCTTACGAGGCAGCAGATGAGGTGGACATCACGGTGTACCTTTTTGGTTCGGAGCGCGGCATTTTTAATTGTCACAAGTTGATGGAGGCGGCGATACAACAGGACCCTGTCTATGTGCGTCTAGGAGTCTTTAGGCGATCACCGAATTCCAACGAGGTGGAGTGGCTGATGCTGCGTCGTATCAACCGAGAGCTGCGGCCTCCTGATATTCCTCCCATCTCGCTGAAGCTCCCGGGAAAGTGGACGCTTCTCTACGAACGATACAAGGAGGCCGCCATTCGCACATTGTGGGAGGAGACTGGTATTACTGTCGAGTCCAGCAACGTGTTCCCAACAGCCCAACTTTATCAAACAAACCCCCAGTACTACTGGCGCGTACCTGTGCGCTACTTTGTTGCGGAAGTGCCGCACGATGTACGTGTGGAGGGACCGCAAGTGGTGCCAACGCAGTACATGCGAAGCTGGGACGCGCGCCTTCTTCGCCAATCCCCAGACCCCATCGACCGTGCCTGGTCGCAGTTGGCGGATCCTGGGACGGGCTGCGCGTGGATGAAAGCCTCCCTGATCGATGAGCTGCAGAAGCCTCTCCGTGGGGAGAATTACATGGCAACACGATACACACCACCACCATACTCCAATCTTCAGGAGGTACTTGGCCTCGGCAATAGTAGCGTGCAAGGGGAAAGTCACGGAGTAGATGGCACAGATGCTCCATTCTCGTAGAAAGATGAGGTTGTGGATGGGTGAGAAAAATCAACAAAATAAAATTGAGACAGTGGCTCAGGGGTGTCTCTGTCTCTGTCTCTCTCTATATGTGTGTCTGTATGTGTACAAGCCTGTTTATTGTTTCTATTATTGCTGCTATTCTTAATGACGACGATTGTTTTTTTTTTTTTTTTTTGGTAATTCTCATCATCTTTTACAGGAGGACTTGGCACAGACGAGGAGAAAATCTCCCGGTATTTATTTACCTTTTCGCACGGCCCTGCCTGTGCATGTGTCAGAGAGAGAGAGGAGGAGGAAGAGAGTAGGAGGTAAGCTTGCCTGTTTCCTGGGTTGCCGCAGCAAAGGAGGCGGCAGTGAAGGCTCCAGGGGGGGGGGGGGGGGGGGGGGGTAAAAATTT